>JAPYZA010000286.1:0-44023 GCA_030522685.1 Eupelmus azureus
GAGAGAGAGAGAGGTAAAAGTTCCGCTTCGGCGGAGCTTTATGCCATTGCCTCCCCACGTGTTGTAGGCAATCTCTCTCTCTCTAGCTAACGAAACTTTTAGCTCTATAAGCACTGTTCCCGTGTTGAAAAATCCATGAAATTCTGGTTACACCAAAAGATATATGCCAATATCATCGTATAGACACGACGTGTTTAAGCTGTTTTTATATCTGGTGTGCATTAGTTATATCTCTGTGATTGCTTTGGTAGTATTCAGTGTTAGTGTTTACAAAATAGTTTTTGTTTATAACTGTTTATTTGGTTTGGTCTCACACGCTGTCTCTATAGTGATTAACAAAAAGCATCTCTTCTACATCCAACAGCTCTAGTCTAATCAAAATTGCACTTATTAACCACTAAATAATTCTGTTTCCATGAATGACATTTTCCAAAACGATTTAGCATCCGTTCCAGAGAAGCACTCTACAAAATGATGCTCGCTGATTTTCAATGACCCACCAAAACCAATCCACATGACAGCTGATTAAATTAGTTATCGAATAATTTGCGAACGAACGTCACTTTGACATGTTAAATCGTTTGCGGAAAAGCGCGCAGAAAGTACAAAAATCCGGAATCAGATACCCATTAATTAATCCAACACAAACGATAAACCTTAACTTCTGGCTCTGACTCTAATTATTAATTAATATTACATTCGTGCGACGTCTCCGTTTTTCATCCATGTATAATTTCCGCGTTACAGTATCTTCTTTAAAATTAGTACTGTTCAGTCGAGCCTGAAAGTTATGGAAAATGTAATTAGATTGATTGTACGTAGCACAATTATTTAATTTGAAAGATTTATATTTGAAAAACAAATTTTGAGTTGAAAATTCAAAATAATTGACTGATAAAGAGCAATGATGTAGTGTACCCGACTCTTTACTTTTTACACTTAATTGTGTTAGATTGTGTTAGTTTATAAAGGATTAATGTAACTGCCAATTGGTTTTATTTTTTTTTAGAATTTTAAATACACTGCTAAGTATAATAAATAAAAATATAATATTACGATTATTGTAGTTTTAATATCGTTATGAAAATCTGATAAAATTACGTAATAAAATAATTATCATTTAAACTTAAAACAGCCATCAAGGTTTAATTACCAGTTCACTTATAAAATGTCCAGCACCGTTACTCATTACCCTTGGGTAAAGAAAATTAAAAAAAAAAAAATGAAAAAGAGCGCGACTGAAAACGCATAAATTAATTTACAAGTAGCTCCTCCGGCTGCTTAATTTTGCAACAATCAATTTCCGGCGCGACTTGTCAAATTTCACGAAAAAAGAGAAGATAAAACCAAAAGAAAGACCAAATCCCTGCCTAACGTAAGCGTGCAATTCCATTATAGGTCGTTTCGTATTTAACCTTAATTTTGTAACCCCAGCTACGTGTAATGTAGGGCAAGAGCAACGAACGCCAAGCGGCGAGCACGAAAATAAAAAGCAAAAGCCGAGGCTGAAAAGAAAGTAAGGGTAGAGTGACGGAGTGCGAAAAAAAAGTCCAGACACAAGAACGAAAGAGCGCGCAGGTTCAATCATCGCCGGATGGATTTAAATGAAGGTCCACTCGTTTATCTGGCTCTCTCAACGCTGCGGATGCTTATTCGGGCTTAGCAGCCCTAGGAATTCCTCGCTCTACCCTTAATATATCCCTCCGCGTGTTCGACTGGTTGTTTTGCGCTTTTTTTATTCCATGTACCTACTACTGTTTTACTAGTTTTTATCGTACCGCGAGTGCGTTCGGTTCGGAGGAGACTAGCCGGTCAGCAACTTGTAGATGCGCGAGACTTTTTTTTTTGTGTAGTAACGTCAGTTTATTAACTATTTAAGTGATCGAGTAAAATGTTTAATGATCGTCAATCTCACGTTAAACTAGGGTTTATAATTTTCGATAATCCATACTTCGTAAACACGAATATATCGGTGAAATTAATGAAAATAAATTCAGTGAGCAGCATTTCAGTCCCAAGTGTCATAAACAAAAAGACTTTTCACCAGAATTCCGCGAAACGCAGCAGCTAGCTTTTTACACGAAAACTCGCGAGCGCGGCATTCAAGTAGCGTCACAATAGCTTTAAAAATAGCTCCCCCGGAACGGAAAATAATGCGAAGGAGCAGCTTAAAAGTGAAACGTTGCTCTCCGCTTGATGAAAAGTGTTCCACTCCGGCCAGTGCACGCAGCGCGATCCTCCGCCGTCATGCTTGCAGCCCTTGATCTCTACGTCATAAAGGAGGAGGAGGCCGCCGCGGCGGCGGCTTAACCCGTGACCGAGATAAAAAAAAACGCCAAAAATCTCGGCAAAAGAGCAGGATTCCAGATTGGCTTTATAACTATAGGCTCGCTCTTAAATTTACTCTTGGCCACGGCGTTACATATGCTGCACTCGCTGCTCGACGATAAAGGTAACAAGCGCGGCAAAAGTCTCGCCCGTTTAAGAGGATCGAGTGACATTATATTGCCAGTCTCCCTCCCCCCCTGACTTGCGTTTTAAGAGCCGTATTTGCCGGAGCGCGCGCGCGCGAGGTTAATTAACAAAGCTAACAGGCGGAGCTGAACGACAGCCGATGGAGCTGTATTATAAAGCGTATCTCGAAAGGATTGCAGAGCACGAGCTTCTGATTGATAGAAAAGCCTGATTTATTATTTCATTCGTGAGATAGAGAGTGAGAGAGCGCGCGCATACGGAGCGGATCTTTATTCGCGAATATCGATGAGGCGAATGCCAAATGAAAAGAAAAGGCTGATGCGCTTCGGCTCTTACTTTTTCCTTTTGCCTTGCACGCTTATTGGAGATTTTGTTCAAGTGTAGACCGGGAGCTTTTAGTCGCCTCTTTTGCGCCGGCAGTAACAAGTAGGTTGCCTTAAAGTGATGTTTTCAGGGTGAACTAAAGAAGCTTTTGTAAAGAACTAATTTTTCATGGTTTAACATTTAAATGATAAAATATGGAATTGATTTTGCAATGTAAAACTAAATATGTTTATTAAAAGAGTAAAAAAAGGAGTAAATAGATTAAAAAAAATAATGCTCTTTTTTCAGTTGTACTTTTAAAATAAGCTCTACTTAATAGGGCTCCGACTTTGCGTCATCTTGTTATTAGTTTTTATTTAATGTAGAGTAGAGCTGTAGAAAGAGCTCTTTAAATACTCTTTTGAAAAGTCGTAGTAATAATTTTTACGAAGACTGTCTTTATTTATAAAAGTTTACTTAAAAGCTTTACCTTAACAATTAAATCATAAAAAAACAAGCTTGTATAGTTATTTTTGTAAGAATAGTCACGGTTTAAATAATCTTGTAACTCTGGTATTTCAAATTCAGATGAATAAAAATTCTCAATTAAATTTGACTGTCTGCGCATATTAATTTATAATTTCTTCATTGCAGATACATTATTCGTTATAAGTATTCGTAAATAAGTATTTTCAATTACAGTTTTCGCACATTTTTGCACTAATTAGACAGTAAACGATCATCGTCAATTAAAGCTGTTAAAGCTCAAAAACAAAAAATATTAGCGTGCCTCTATTTTTACACCACGTAAAAAGAGCTGTTTCACACCCGGTTATATCACGTTTTTCGGAAATAGATAATTTTTTAAGCCGCCCGCGCGCAATCCACCTCCGTCCGCTTTATTTTCGTATTTTTCGTCCCAATTTCTAAACTTCGCTCGACGCAGCTCGCCCTCCGCTAAAAATAAAAAAAGAAACCAAAAAAAGGCCATCCACAAAAAAAACAGCCAAAATTCAGCGCGAGAGCGGCCTGCACCGAGCTTCAAAGCGCAAACTCAATTTGCAAAGTCGCATAAAACCACCTCCGAAAAAGTTGCCGTACAGCTCGACGACAAAAAAAAACCGCTCGCTCCGCTCGCGCATTTTTCGGCCGAGGAATTTTCCCTCCTCCCTCCCCCCCGTCGCTCCTTTTTCGCATTTCTTGCGTAACGCTCGCGACGTCGCGCGCGTTTCTCCGTCTTCGCGACAGCTGATGGCGAATGCGCGCGCCTCGCGCACACAGCGCGCAAACCTTAGAAAGTATTTTCGTTACGTAAGCCCAGCTCTGTACCCTCTCTCGCTCTCCTCGTTTGTTGTCCATTGTTATTTAACGGGCGCGCGCGGACGGACACACGTTTTGCTCCGAAACGCCTTTGCGGCTCTGCGTATCGATCGGCCGACGGGCAGCCGGAGAGAGGCTTTTATTGCGGCTGGAATGCGCGCGCGGCGCCGATGACACGAGGAGGCCGCCGAGAGGCGGCTGCGATTCGGCCGGCCGACGAAGGCAGAGCCGCCCGAGAGACGAGGTATATACTATACGGGCGTCGCGGGGAGGCGCGCCGAGAGTCGGGAATGAGAGGAGAGATCGATTTACGCGCGGTGGAATTGTTAGGGAGATTTTTGTCGGGTCTTTTGTTTTTTGGTAGTAATGGTTAGGTGATGTTGAAAAAGTGATGATGGTAATGCAATTTTGAGGGCTGAATAATGTGGATTTGCGATTTGAATGATTAATAATGGTAAAATTTTGGTCTAATTTGAAATTTAATGAATTATTTACATATTCTGGGCGTTAATATTGTATGGAAATTTGAAAATTGTATGGAGGGAGAATCTCGTTACTCAGTTACCGCGGTGTTATACTGTTCTACGATAGCCGAGGTTCTATGTCATAAAAGCACTTTTAATGACAAGTTTAATAGCCAATCTTTGATTAAAAGGACAAATTACAATCAAAGTGATTTAGATTACTTAAATATTATAGGACTTATTACAAAATTACAAAGTTACAAAATTAATCAAACCTTAATTTTTTTATTAATATATGTTTCAAAATTTATAAAAAAATAATTAGTAAAATTAAACTTTAAAAATAAAAATATAATCATTTTTATCGTGATTGTATCAAATAAAAGATAGATAATTTAATTCTTTAATAACAATTGGTATAATATATAATTTGTAACTTTTTTTATATATTTAATGTATTATAAATAATTCAGACATGATACGTGATGCCGAATTCTAAAATTTTATCCTAATAATCATGTATGAATTATATAGCTTCTATAAGTAGAGTAGTACTAATTATAGTTTAAAATTTATTATGCCACAAACATAAAAACAAAGATTTGTCAACATGCATTTCCCTTGTGTGCTTAACTCATGAATTTAATATTTTAAATTTAGATGCTAAAAAAACAGTAAATGTTACACTTGTTGCAAAATAGTTTTTTACCTCAAAAAATGAATATCTCATGGTGTTACAGTGCTATAGTAATTGAATATAGTAAATATACGCAATGCTTATTTTTTTTATATCAAGCAATAGATAGTGAAAATGTTTGTATTGTGGACATGTAAATGTTGAATTTTTTAGTGTGATCGATAATTAGTTATGTTTGGTATTATTAACTGTTCACATATTGTATCGCGAGCATCATCATCTTCATTTAAAACTTTCATAATCCATATACTTCCTTAATTGTAAAAATAAAAATAGTAAAAATAAAATCTTACTTTTTTGTAATGTTTTTTATTAATGTACTAGAACGTTCAGAAATAATAAGTACTGTTTCTTTATTAATATTTTCATTAAATTCAAAATTCTTCAAATGATTATAAAGATAGCTTAAACTGTACCAGTTAATAATAAATAAAATCCTTTACATATCTGAATTTTGCTATTCCAATGACAAATTCAATTCAATTTTTTAACAGCTGTACCGTGACTCAGTCAAATTTTCAAAAATATCACAATTCTTTTTATCGATTAAAAAACATCCATAAAATCCGTTAAAAATCACACACACCTCACCCGCAAACAAACTATCATCATCGCATTATCCGCAGCTCGCGATAAAATCCGCAAAAGGAGAACGAAAGCTCAGAACGGTTTATCGCGAGTCTGGCCGCATCGGTGTGACTCCGTTGTCTCTAAAACTACTTACAGTTGTACATACTTTATTTGCTACATATCAAGCGTGCTTCTACATCCAAACATAAAATTAAAAAAAAAAAAAAAAAAAAACAAACAATAACACAATCCCCACTAAATCGCCGTCACTAAAATCGTCTTTCTGATTATCCTCGTAGATGTCACGCCCTCGGAGCAGGAGGAGCTGTTCATCCGGAAGCTGCGACAATGCTGCGTGGCTTTCGACTTTATGGACCCGGTCGCAGACCTCAAGGGCAAGGAGATTAAGCGCAATACCCTCAACGAGCTCGTTGAGTACATAACCGCGGGCCGAGGGGTACTCACCGAGCCGGTCTATCCCGAAATCATCAAGATGGTGAGTATATTGCTCCCTCTTTCTCTCTGGCCGAGCGGTGCATTGTACTGCGCGGCTGATTACGTTGGTTTTGGAGAGGGAGGGAGGTGTTTTCTTGATGAGATAAATTATAATGCGGTAGCTGATTGTGCGGGATCTGGTGCGCTTTATCGGTAAGGAAAGAATGGATTTACGTCGATATTAAAGCGAAGATAAGGGAACTAGTTATCTTGAATCGGTGGGGTTCTCGTGAAATTGAACAGTCGGGTATTAAATGATAAACTAAAGTTTTTGAAGATTATGCCGAGGTAATTCTTTGGTTTTATCTGCTTATTACTAGTCTGCGACTGTTTAAGCATAATAAATTGCCGTCGAGTCATTTATTAATTATTGTTAGAAAAACAGCGGAAAGAATTACAAATCTATACAATTTTACAATAGTTTACATTACAATTTTCTAAATATCTAAACTTGAATGTCGAAATCTCTCGTTATTTCTGGTCGGATTGTAGGCCAAACATCAGCGCAGCGCGTTTAACGACAATCAAATAAACTTTACAACGCATAAATTATTTCTATCTCTCATAAAAACACACCTCTTCATAATATCACTCAAAATACTGTCTGCTTTCGCAATAAACAAAGAAAACACAATTCCTTCTTACAAAACGCCCTTGTATCAATAACTCCGCGCTCTCTCTCGAAAAGCATCAAAAGTTCCAACGCGAGCCTACAAAGACAAACGCTGCACTGACGGCAATCAAAATATAGCAACGAATACCCAGGCGTTTTAACGCCGAGATTCCGAAGTTTTGTAATAAACGGCAGACAATGCCCGGAGTAATCATTCGCCGTGAGCTCGTCGCGAAGTCTCGCTTTGAAGCTCGCTAAACTGAGCGCGCAGCCCGAGAGAGAGCCGTAAAGCAGAAACTTTAAAGGTTATGCTCGGCGAATTTAAATGCCTCGAAACTCAAGCCGTCGCGCTGCTTGACTCTCCGTCTGTCCTCGCGTCGCTGCCGTCTTTTCCCTCGCGCATGTATGTACCTCTGTACGTATACGGAATAAACAGGCTCAACTACGGGCGTGTATATAGCGCGATTTGTAACGTCGTCGGGAGAGTCAGGTGAATTTGTCGCAGGGAAATTATGGAGCACTGGTTATTCGGGACACTTGGTTTTGTAAAATTTTGAGCTCGGAGCTAGACGTTAGAGACAAGCTTGGGTGCCTGACTGAAAATAAGAAAAGTTTAGTAAGCGTTGCGAAATTTTTGGCTGAAGAATTTTCAGTTTTCGTACGCCGAGTATATAATAACAAGGTAGTTTATGTATTTTTTAAATTTTGAAACACAATCGTACGAATGTAAAACAGTATGTATATGTAAAACTTGATGTTTTTATTACTAAATTTTCTCACACTCGTTTACTTAACGTTTGTCTGACGTCGCACTGTATAGAATTATCTTTGCGTATTTCTGATAATTTTAGATAATAAAATTACGCAAGAAATCAGAGATAACTATAATATTGAGAGCTATAGAGTGTGCGTTCATTATGAAAATTGTTATTAATAAAAAACTAAAGAACTCTTCTTGGGCATTTATCAAACATATTTCTTGGCCAAAAACCAAAACATACTTGTAACATATATGGACAATTGCTTTTGATATAATCTATAATTGAATAATTGCCAATCGCAAATGAGCAATTATTTATCTAAATAATGTAATTCAATCTGTCGCCGAAGAAATGTGTTCATTAAACCTGAAGGGAGACGTGTTAATTCTTTTAATTAACGACATTACTTAAATAACATATTAAAATCGAGCCAAGAAAAATAAACATCAAGTCTCATTATAATTGATTACTTACAATTTCTCATTAAACCTAAACGTAAAAGTTATTTTTAATACTACGTGAGAACACTTCTTCATTACGCGAGACTCGCATGTAATATTATCTCTATTTTCTACCGTTCGCTCGCATCTATCTTAAGAAAATAATGAAGAATCCATATTTCCATCAATCGGCCTAGTTCCAGGACACACAAACCATCACGAACCAACAAAATAATTCGCATAACAAGCCGTCACGCCGCGCCATTCGTTTTCCAACCGCCAAACTCCGGGAAAGCAGAAACCATTCCGGAACGAAATTGCATACAGAACAGCTCGCTAGACTTGTAAGCCCGCAATTCATCGAAAACGAACGCGATTCCTATCGCTTCATGTTTTCGCGCACTGCACACAGGCCACCGTAACTACTCACCTCAACCTAACGATTCTCTGCGTCCGTACGTTTTTTTTCTCTCGAAATACTTCCGATAGAAGCGAGAAGCATCAAAGGTAAAATCTGTTTGTGTCACGGAGTTGTTTCGCGCGCGTGCACTCACCAAACTTATGTACACGATAATATCTGCCTCGCTTTTGCGTGGAAAGTTCTGCAGTATAAAAATTTGCTTACGCGCGCGCACGTACAAAGAACGTCTTTCTCGGTTTCTTTTTTTTTTTTTTTCATACGCCTCTGTGTTTCTCTGTCAAAGACCGATGTGTGTCGAGGACTTTTAAACAGTCGTGTTTTCCTTCTGGCTTTTTTTGGAGAGCGAGTGCATAGCTGGGTTAGAGAGGGCTATCTATTGCAGGGGACGCGTAATTATCTCGCGCGCGCCCACCTGGGCTATTGACGCACTGTGTTGCATTTTCGCACTCGGGCTGAAGAGGCTGGTGTTGCCGTAGGTAACACGGCTTTTGGATTTTTTTCGTTTTAATTGAATTTTGTAGAAAACGCGCTGCCGAGCTGGAGCAGGTTAGCTTTCAGATTGGTGCGATTGTTCGAAGGGGCTGTGCGGTGTCAAATAAAATTTAACGAGGAAGTTCTTTTTTTCTTGAGTAATGAAGTTTTTTATTGGAATAGTTCAATTTTGTGGAAAGTTTTAATTATCAAGCAGCTCTTTTCGCTTTTTCAGTTTAAAGCATATTTTCACTTTTTTTTTACTAATCGGAATTCTTTTATTATTCATATTAATCTTTTGATTAATCTAACAATATCGTGTTCACAGATTTCGGCTAATATATTTCGCACATTGCCTCCGAGCGAAAATCCAGATTTCGATCCCGAGGAAGACGATCCGACCCTGGAGGCGAGCTGGCCCCACCTCCAGCTGGTTTATGAGTTCTTTCTTCGTTTTCTCGAGTCCTCGGACTTCCAGCAGAATATTGGCAAGCGAGTTATCGACCAAAAATTTGTTTTACAGGTAAGATTTGTAAGACTTAAGACTACTGCATTTTCTCTGCAAGAAAAATGCATAAAATAAATCGAACAAACAAAAGTTGGTTTGGACAAGCTTCTTTAACTGAAACTATTTTAAGTTTATATCTATTTTAAGTTTATTAATTATTGATTGCTACATATTCAACTGTTAAAATAAATTCAATGTTCAACATTGAATGTTAAATAATATTTGATTTTCATATAACTGCAGAATTGGCGTGCACTAATTTAATAAATTACAAATATTGAAATAGTACACATATGAATTCGAACTTAATTAATCCCTTTCATATATCAAGTAACTATTAAAAGCATGCTACAATCATGTAAAGTGGTTCAGAAATATTTAATGTGCTGAACCTTATCATTTGGAATCATACGCTACGTTTGGTGTTGATCCAGTAAAAATTGAACTGCATGCTGCAGTTACTCTTTTACAGTATAGAATAATTATGTACTTAAAAGAGTTTGTAAAGAAAGTTATCCTATATGATTATGTACACTCGAGCCGAACATAATCGTGTGGAATGTTTAGAATTTTTTTCAAATTTTGCCGTGGTGTTTGATGGACTATCATGGAGGTTAGATCAGTCAGATTATCTGGATGACCTAACCCCCGTGATAGTCCATCAAACACCACGTCAAAATATAAAAAATTCAAAACATTCCACACGAATATGTTCGGCTCGAGTGTACAGTTACAAGGTTTAATTAAGCCGAATATTAAAATTATTAATCGATTTTTTTTAGTTGTTGGACTTATTCGACTCAGAGGATCCTAGGGAGAGAGATTTTTTGAAAACTGTCTTACATCGTATCTACGGGAAGTTCCTTGGCCTTCGAGCCTTTATACGCAAACAGATTAACAATATCTTCCTCAGGTATATAATTTTTTAATGACAAATAATGTTAATAAATAGAAAAACTTTTCATATATATGTTATACTAATATTTTTTGTGTTATTAACTAGGTTTGTGTACGAGACGGAACACTTTAATGGAGTTGGAGAACTATTAGAAATTTTAGGCAGCATTATTAATGGCTTTGCCTTACCTCTTAAAGTTGAACACAAGCAGTTTTTGGTCAAGGTAAATTATTATGTTATATTAAAGTTAAAATCATATAATTCTGATCAAAGTATGCTCCAAAAAAGAAGTTAAAATAGTGACATTTTTAATGTTATCATACATATCTTTAATTTTAAATTCTACATGGGAAAATGGAAAAAATTAATATAGTTTTAAAATAAAGTAAACAAAATCCTAATATTAAACATTTCAAAAAGTTCTTAATATTTATAAATACTTCTACAATCACGATAATTTATAAAAATAATTTTAATGAATTTATATTATATTTCAGGTGCTGTTACCACTACATAAAGTTAAGTGCTTGTCGTTGTATCACGCACAATTAGCTTACTGTGTGGTACAATTTCTCGAAAAAGATGCTACTCTAACGGAACCTGTCGTTCGGGGACTTCTGAAATTCTGGCCTAAGACATGTAGCCAGAAAGAGGTTATGTTCCTGGGTGAAATTGAAGAGATTCTGGACGTTATAGAACCTAGCCAATTCGTCAAAATCCAAGAACCTCTATTCAGGCAAATCGCGCGTTGCGTTTCGTCTCCGCACTTCCAGGTCAATATTCATTAAACTGTTTCTAATACAAATATTTAACGAATGAAAAGTGTTATAAAATTAAAACTCGACATTTTTAGGTTGCCGAAAGAGCACTTTATTTCTGGAATAACGAATACATAATGTCGTTAATCGAGGAAAATAATCACGTAATAATGGGAATAATGTTTCCGGCACTGTATAGAATAAGCAAGGAGCATTGGAATCAGACGATCGTGGCGCTTGTTTATAACGTTCTTAAAACATTTATGGAAATGAACAGCAAGCTCTTTGATGATCTTACTGCCAGTTATAAGTCTGAAAGGCAAAAGTAAGTAATATTTTAAAGCTTCAATCTTACGACCTTACATTAAATATTCTGAAAATTATCTGAATGAATCTGTGATAGTAAAAATATAATTAAAAGCACAATAACAACATAATATTTATAAATATGTGCTTATTGTAACACAACTTTTATCAGAGAAAACTTAGATTTAAAATTACACAGTTTTACAAAACAAAGCCAATCTCCATTTCATTCATTTGATTTAAATCGTGTTTTGAAGGATTATAAAATATATAGTATTGAAAATCAATTGTTTTTTACAGAGAAAAGAAAAGGGAAAAAGAGAGGGAGGAACTGTGGAAGAGACTGAACGAACTGGAGATGGAACGGCGCCAAGCTCTTATAGCACCGCCACCAACAAACACTCCAGTTCCTGCCTCTACTGCACCTGCGACGCGTGCCCGCCCCTGAGCTGGTAAATTCCTTTCTCTACTAAGTGTTAAAATGCACCGGCAGGAAAAACAAACTTTTTACGTTTGAGTCCTTAAGTTTCTAAAATATATTTAAAGTGCTGCAATTAATGAATTTGGATATATGGTAGTGTAGATATATTCAAAAACAAGCTAATATTAGCTAACAATAATATTGAAAATAAATTATTTAATTGAATCATTGACATTTAAAATAACACAGATAGCTACTTTTGAATGATTTATATTAAGGATTCTAAATGAAAATGTTTAAATTACATTGTGGTTTTGTATATCCAATGTATTATAATATGCTTTTATAATAATTATATTATGTTGAATAAAATTTAAACACAATTTTTCATAAAAGTATTTATTGTGGTTTTAATTTGATGATTCAATTGAAATCATTTCATACAATGTTTTGATAAGGCTTATGATTTTCTTTTAAAATGAATAAATTTAAAAATTACTTTTAAGGTAGGTTACTATATGAAAATTTGAAATGTTTATATCTCTTTTTCAATTAACCCTTAATTGAATGTAATTAATAAGAAAATGTAACAAAAACACTGTAAACAGTAAATGATTATTTAAAATAGCTTACTTTCAAAATTTATACCATATATACATGCTAAATCATAAAATTAAATATATTAAAGACAAATAATTTACATAAATTGTAATTTATGAAATTTTTTGAGTCATAGTTTAACTGCATTTATCTAAATATTTATTGTGAAATTGTACCCCCAAAACTAACATCTAATAACGTAATTGAAAATTTTTATATTTTTTTTATCTTTCATTATAAAATGAGTAATGACAACAAGAAAGGTCCGGGTATTGCATTTTACTGAACAAAAATTATTGGATTTGAGAAATTAAATATTTTTTTCAGCTTAGCGTATGAAATTCAATTTTTTATGCTTGTTTAATTATGCATTAAGAAATTTTATCTAATTAATTGAAAAGTAGTATACAATATGATACATGTGCATGTAGGTAATTCTTGCACTCTAATGATGTATGCATCTTTATTGTTTTCTATTAAACTTACGTTTTATTATTATTCGAAAATGTTTTAAATTATATTGAATCTGATTTTGGTTTATTCTTAGTCTTGAGAAATTACATAATAACTTCTTACAGTACGTATTAAACATATTCAGTTAAGGGTTAAATATTTACATCAAGAAATCACTTGCAATACAAAGGTACATACTTTTTATGTGCAGAAATTATTTGTAATACAACATTAATATAAAGAGTTAAGATAAATTGGTAAAAATTATGAAAAACAAAAAAAAAAATTATAAAAATACAGAAAAATATCAAATTTATTAACACTTTAAGTTTGTAAAAGATTTGATTGTACAATTTTTAAGATATTTTTTAAAATTATTGTTTCTAGAGTATGTATTGTACAAATGTCAAGAATTTACTGTAACAATTAATACAATTATTACGATTTATATCTATGTAACAAAGTTAATTAATGCTTTTTAAATTAACTTAGATAAAATTAATGTTATGTATATATGTTATAAGTACTATAAGAAAAAATAAATTTACATGATATCTATGATGAAAAATAGATAGTTTATTTAAGCTTTCGTCCATTTTCTAAATGATTTGATATTCTAACTAATTATGACACGTATATTTTATAAAACCGTTTGTATAGATAAGTAGGTACTATATCTTAAACATACAATTTTGTAAATCATTATATTAGTATGAAATTGTCATTGAAGTACTATTTGAAAAATGGTGAAGCACTAGACTAAATAAATTTAATAGCACTAATTGTTTTGGTCCACCTCAAGGGAAGACATACTGAAACTTGATACCTGACAATTGAAATATTATTTTAACACTTATTAACTAATATTTATGTTTAATAAGGCCAGTACACTATAAGCGACTAAAAATAAATTATATGTAGTTACTCTTTATCAGAAAAATTTAATCGAGTTTCAGTGTATTCTTTCTTTAACTGAGCCGAGAAGGTAAATGCAATCTACATAATGCGATTGTACTTACAGGTGGAAACTCACTACCACGCTGCCCAACTGTTAGTCCTTAGTTTACGTCGGTTGTCCATACACTAAAAGCAAAGAAAAAAAGCAAAAGAAATTATCGTTGTTAGTGGAAACAAAAAATGTCTAATGGTGGCAATTCTTGACGTAACATAACTCTTTCGTTAACTGCGCCTGAAAGGCGTCCAGTCAAGAGGAGGACGAGGAGAAACAAATAAGCGTGCAGAGAGACAGAAAGAGAAAAAGGAGCAGATTATATATTCGGGTTTCATTCTTAAGAAAAAAAAACGCCATAATGATCGATGATTTCTAATGGTTTTATTGTGTATATTAATTTTTATTCTTTTGACGGCAATGATTTAAGTTGTATGGTGTACTCAATGTCAGCACATAATACGAGAATGTTAGTCCCTTCTTTAATTATGGTTAGCTGTGCCTGGTCGGAGGAGATGATCGTGGTAAAGGAAAAAAAATAGTCTCTAACAGAGGTATTATATATACATGTGCAACTTGTCATTACATCCTCTATTATTTTCGATTATACAGAGTTGTTATAGTGCTGCATCTTAATAAAGGCACTATAGAAATAAAAAGCATACATGTAAATCTCTGAATCGAAGAGGCCCTTTTTTGCAGGGATCTTCGCTTCCGACTCTGGCCGGCAGGGGCGTTGTTTGAAATGTATCATATATTCGTATTAATGATAACGATAATTGATAACTATAACAAAACATAATAAATTAGGTAAATATATATATAATACAATATATTATTAAGTATAGTAATATCGATGAATACAAGAGAACCTCACGTATACACCGAGACAACATGAGCACACATTTACACAATGGATACACACGAAACTGTGGTGACACACACTAGTGACATAATGATGATTAAAAAAAAAAAAAGAAACCCATGTGCTATCGATACTAACATTGCGCTGACTGCATGCCTGCAAAACGACGAGCATACTTTTTTCAAGGATGAAGAATCGTAGGAATATGCGAGTGCATAAATAACATTAATGAATAAGATTGAATCCATTGAGAAGATTACAAAAAAAAAGAGAGCGAGAGAGTGAGAGCGAACGAGAGAGAGAAAGAGAAACGTAAAAAGTATATGTTGTTTTTTAAATAAAAAAAATGATGAATAAAAGAAGCGAGGGACAAATATATACAATAAAAAAAATTCAATTGTACCAAAATATCCATGGTTGCTTATAAATATAATAAATAATAGAGATACAATGCATAAGATTTATTCGGAGCTGTGCTCCCACCGGCCACCATAAAAGTGTACGTGGGATCGTTTTTAAAAATTTCTTACCAATGCATAATAATGATAGTAATAGCGAATAATGAATGAATGAATAATAATATTATTAATAAATAGATGGGTATAAACAGAAGTGATTATTTGCTCACGTTCTCACGAATTAGTCGTCGACCGAGTGGTCATTCGCAAAATGAAAAAAAATATAAAAAATACGTCTCTTTCATCGACGAGAAAGAAAAAACTAAAAAAAAAATACTTTGCGTATGACATTCTCTTTATGTTTTTTCTTTTTTCGTTTTTGACTTTGGCACTGCTTTCTCGGCCTGCTCCCCGTGAGAGAAACTTAGTATACGGTCTTTACGTCGATCGTTATGGTTTGTAAATGATGTAACATCCCGTAAATGTAGGAAAAAAAATATCAGTCTACTGCGAATGCGACACGCGTAAATAGGTGTTTCGTTACTTTATACTCTGTGATTTCTTTTCACATCGCTTATTTGCGTACAAATACGAATTAAAGCTAGGTGATGAATCCAGAAAGAAATGTTTTACATTTACTATATATATTTTTATCATTTACCATTAGTTTTAATGTTCGTAAACGAATTCGCAGAGCTCGCTGTACAAAAAATTTAAAATAAACACAGTGGAATTCAATGCTATAGGATATGTTTGTTCAATAGAGTGATAATCCAATACAAAATATTATTTCTTTATTTTAATTTTTGTAAACTAAAAGGGTAAGTAATTTTTCATTTAAAGTATACCGTAGATTCAATAAAATGTTTTAAAAATCAATTTAGAAGTAATATTAATAAAAAACATTGTAAAAAAATGTTTACAATCTCAAAAGTAAACATTATTGAGCTTCTCAATCGCTTTATGATATTTGGAAAGTATCAGGTCATTGAAAACTTTTACAAAACCACAGTATCAGTTCATAGCCATAAATTATTGCAATATTCACAGGTATTGATCTAACAGTAATCATGACAAAACCCTTAAAAAATCCGTTATATCTAGCATGACTAAATAAATCAGTACTGCAATCAATCATTCCCTTATACATTCGATTTTGAAAATCATCTGCTTGTATTCTAGATTTAATTGTGTCAAAAGGTATCACTGGAATCCAGGATACTATACCTGTTTGATAAAATAACTCGTGAATGATTATTTTTAACTTATATTTAAGAAGTTTTGATAGTTACCAGCAACTCCACCAGCTAAAACAGTTTCGAGTAATCCAGGATTGAGATTCAGTTCACCATACATGTAATGACGGGTGTATTGATAAGACAAAATGTACACTCCACCACCAAGTCCATCTCTGCTTGTTTTAAAAATTTTACTCATTTAAATTATTTATAAATGGCTTACTTAATGGATTAACAACATTAATTTTTTATGCAATTGAATTAACCTATTGAAATTTCAAAATATTAATATTTATTTATAGAAATTAGACTTAGTAAAATTAAATTAAAGTAAAGTTATGTTATCTTTTATTAATTATAATTACTGAAAAAATTGTGAACCTAAAAAGTGTTGGTACCAATCCAGTAAAAAAGGTAGGGATCCCATTCTTCTTGTAAATATCCACAATAGTTCCATATGTGTTCAACTTTTTAACACAATAGGTATTGTTATTTTTCTCTACATATGTTCCTTGAAATAAAATTTCAAGCAATTTAAACAAGAATTAAAAATTTATAATTTTTATAAGCAGTATACCTTTTCCAAGTTGCATTCGAATTTTCACTAGTTCACTTGGACATGTTATCAGAGCTTGCACCAGTCCTCCGATACTACCAGCAAGAAAAAGATCCTGTACCCAGCCAGAGTTACTTGGATGGATTTTATGATGACCACGCAGAGATTGGAAGTACTTTAGAAAAATATCATATATTCCAAAATAAATGGAATTCAATGAGCCTGAACCAAGTAAAGGAATTAACATTCCTTTGTACAAACCCCGCACCTATAATTTAAATGCACAATTCTTACATGAACTAGCATTTTCATTGCAATTCACATGACATGAAATATTTTGACATTTCCTAAATATTTCATGGAGTTTGTAATATTTTATTGGAATATTTCTAAAATATTTGTAATTATATCTTCAAAAAACGCAAATAAAAATTTATTAAAATATTTCTGAAAGATCCTTTGAAATATTTTATAACAAAGATTTTATGGAATATTTATAGAAATATTTAGGAAATATTTGAGAAACAGTTTACAAGTAAATACTTAAATATACTTACATAAAATATTTTAGAAATACTCCATAAATATTTTTTGAAACGTTTTAAAAATTTTTTCCGAAATCTTTGAAAAATATTTTGTGAACTATTATTTTTTAATGAAAAATTTTGTGCTCTGCGGAAAAACATTTAATATATACTAATTTAATGATTTGAATATGATCCATTTTTTACTTAGTTTTAAATTTATTACCAATCAAATTGCGTTAAAATAACGCGAATATTTCATTCTAAATTTTTAAAATTCAAATAGATACATACCTATATTAAAAATTATTTTAAAGTTTAAAATGAAAGTATTTAGTATTTTATTTAATAGTTAAATATAGCAATAAAATCGGTAATATAATTATGTATTTTATACAAATGATTTATATTTACTCCATCTTTCACAACTATTTGTTTTACAGCATCTTGCGCGGATAATTTGCGATTACTCATCTGTTGAAATGTTTTTATAGTATCCATTGGATAACCAACTAATACGCCAAATGTACCTTAAAAGATATTTATAAAATAATTTAATTTATTATAAAAAATCTAAAATCATCTTCATTATAATATAAAATCAGAATTTAAATACCAGCACCCCATCCTGCTATGAAGTGTTGAAGATTTTCCATATGACTTCAACATCTTGATAATTAATTTTTCCTTAGCCTATAAACAATCATTCTTTGAAAATAAATTTTCAAAGTCAAGCCAGACATCACTTTAGCCGATTCTCTTCAATTTCCAATCTACCGCTTTATATTCCAACAAATCCAAAGTAGTGAAAATTTAGCTACTCCGTAACGGCGTAACCAAAACTAAACTTTCTAAAAAACCGTGTAAACAAAAAAAAAATTCAAAACGCCAACCAATTGAATTAAACAACAACAAACCTGAAGTCAACATAACAAAACATCCATATCCGAAAATTGAACCGCACCATCCCACGTGACCCGTCCCCGTAATGGCCGCCAGTCGCGCGCGCATGCGCACTCCCTCAAAACATGTCAACCTCGTCCAGAGAGCAGCTGTTGCGCCAGACAAAAACCGTAGTACATAATAATAAAACGTCGCCCCCGTCGAGAGAGTCGAGCACGCGCCCCGCACGAGAGGGACAGAGCCGAGAGTTGACAAATGGATATAAATAGTTAGTAAATAGCGCCTGTGTTTTTCTCGGCGCGTTTTTGGCGTCGCGCGAGCGGGCCGGAAAAGATGCGGAACTCCTCGAGCGGCATAGCTGACTGTGGCCGCGATCCTCTGGGGGGTTTTTGAGTACCTGTCCAGCGGAGGCACTTGACGAGATTTTTCATTTTTTTCACCAAGGCCGTCCTCGAGAGTCGCGATGCTGTCGCGCAAGAACAAAGATCTGAGGACGATCAAGGAGGGTGTAGTTGGGAAGTATGTTAAGAAGGACACCCCGCCGGAGATGCCCAGTGAGTTTATTTTATTTTATTCTGTTGTATTTGGCTCTTCGCTGGTGATGGGTATGTTGACGAGTTGGCTGGTGCTGGATGTGGCTTGTTTGTTGGTTTCAATCGAAGGAGAGGAAGCAGAAGGGTTTTGTTGCGGTTCGTTGTGTGGTGATTTCGAGGGATAGTTGCAGGATGTATATTGATGGCTTGATTGATTCGAATCTTATTTTTCTGTAGATTATTTTCATAAAAGTGCTGTATTTGTAATCTTGATTTTCCTGTTTCTTATATTACTTAGATTAGGTACAAAAAGATCCTATTATTTGATGATAATATTCATTTATCACTTCTCAGCTTACCTGAGAAAAATAATTTTAAATATTGTTTTCGGATTAAGTCAAAATAATTATTTCAAATCTAAATTATAGAATATTTATTTATTTTTAGTCATTAATGTTTGGACTACTGAACCAAACAGAAGAGGACGCAGGCTAAATCAACCCATTTCTTCGTCAATGCCTATTTCCCAGCAACCAACAATGGTACAGAAATTTGGCAATACAAAATCTACATTAAGTGCTGTTGGCTTAGGGAGTCACGAAGGAAAATATACACCAAATAGTTCAGTTCCTGACTTAGCACAAAGGTATATAACAATTATTTGAAAGTATATAATCTTGATGAAAGCAGTTAATTTTCTTAGTTATATAATATAAATTTCTCATTCTTGAAACTTGTCTAATACCTATAGATTTGCCAGTCTCTCAATGAATTCTGGTTTAAGTGATGGAATGCCTTCACGTACAGCAACACCATTGTATCAACCCAGTCTGTCTCCTGCTATGTCCCATACGTATGTCAATCAGTATGCAGGTTCGGAATATTATTTAGATAGAGATCAACAAACACCGCAGTTGCCTTATTCTTATGAAGTTGACAATGGTTATGATGATTATAATCCGCAAACACAATACAGACAAAATACAGGGTATCATTTTTACTTAATTTTTTTCTAGATTTTTTAATATTACTAAAGTTAAAATTAGTAAATAATTCTTAATTTTTATTTCAATAATTTTAATTGTTTCTTAATAATTCAAAAGTGTAAAACTATGTTATGTTTATGTTGTGATTATTATTTTTTTATGTAGTAGGTCTAAAATTTGTAAATTGAGTGAAATTAAATTTTACAAATATCATGTCAAATTATGTTCTGCTTACAAATATCATTTTTTAATTTGATAGATATAGTCATGCTGTATCAGAAAGACCTAGTTCAAGAAATGAACAATCAGAAGAATTGCCTTTGCCACTTGGCTGGTCAGTTTATTTTACTCTCCGTGGCAGAAAATATTACGTAGATCATAATACCAGAACTACCCATTGGTCTCATCCTTTAGAAAAAGAAGGATTGCCAACTGGTTGGGAACGTATAGATTCACAAGAATATGGAGTTTATTATGTAAAGTAAGTAAAAAAATCGTTATTTTAATAGATTTATCTGACTAAAGATGTTAAATTTTCTTTAATTCTTTTAATATTTGCAATTCATTATGATTATATAATATTCAAATATTTCAATCTATAATAATTTTTTATCAAGTGTAGTTTAATTTTTTTTTTAATTTGAAAATTTATAAATTATGTAATTTTTTAGTCATATAACTAGACAAGCTCAATATCAGCATCCATGTTATCCATCAGAAATGCAAGCTGTAAGAGTTGTTCCTCCACCACAGCATACAAATTTTCATTCACACAGTGTCTTAGTACCAGCTAACCCATATATCAATGAAGAGATTCCTCATTGGTTGTATGTTTATAGTCGAGCTTCAGTAGATTTAGATCGTAAATTAAGATGGGAATTATTCCGTTTGCCAGAGCTTGAATGTTTTAATGCAATGTTAATAAGACTGTTCACACAAGAAGTAAGAGAAATTGTTATGCGCTACGAAAAATATAGGTGAGACTTACACTTTATAATTAAAAAACAGAATTCAAAGAATGAAAATTTATATGTTATAATATTGTTTTTTAGGAATGCTCTGCGATATGAAATTGAACAAAGATCAAAGGAAGCAGATGATGAATCTAATAGTTCAAACAATACACGAGCGATTGGTACTGAAATGTTTTAACTTAATTGACTGATATAATATTTTTAGAAATACATACAATTTATAAAAGATATTTTTTGTATAGACTATTGTTAAATATATTTTATGATAACAACATTTCTATTAAACAAAATTTTAAATGGTTGTACTGTACCAACTATGTACACTGGCAACAAATTCTTTCACTTTTAAGTATTAGTTTATCAATCCAATCTAATCTTTAATATCATTTCCAAAAATTATTATTTTCCTTTGGAAGGTTTTACGTGGTCATTTATCTCCTCTTGAGTTAATTGAAGTTTATACTCGTCAACTTTTTCAAAACCACTGTACTTCATAACTGTAGCATTTTTTATACCAAGTATTTTTGCATACTCCTGAGCTATAAAAATATTACAATTATTAATTGAAATAAACCAAATATATAATTATGAAAATAAATTTAGAAACAGAACTGTTATTTTGTGTTTTTGGATAGTTTTGTTTTAATACATAGTATACTGTCAACCCAAAAAGATTCCATGCAATTAAACCATAAGCAACAGATAGTCTTTGTTTCCATTTACGTGCAACACTTTGACTTATGGGTCCTGTCCGTCTTTTAACGTACTGTCGAAAAGACCCCATTTTTGTTCTGCAACAAAGAAAAATAAAGAAATGTATAATATTTAATAATAATATCCCTGATAATATTATTCCTTAAGTATGAAATCTTAACAAGATATTTATTTATATTATGTTAACTTTATCTTAAATTTAGTAACAGTCAAAACCGTTTTTTACAAAATTTTGTTTAATATAATTTTAAATTCTAAAAATTCATTTCAATTTGTTATGTACTACTACTAAATCATTATATACACATCATATCCAAATGTCTGAATCTGCTAAATTTGTCACCAAAAGCTTTGTTAATCATATTATTTGAAAAAGCTGAATAATAAATTTATTATGTAAGTTTTGTTTTATCATATATTTTATTACAAATAATTTTAAATAATAACATTAAATTAATGTTTTATCACTATTGAATGAAAATTATAATAAAATAATATAAATTTAATATAAACATACTATTATTTTAAATGTTATCTGAAGGTTAAGGGTAGATTTTTGAAAATTTTTGAAAAATATTTACTATCATAGTATTACTATTATCGCTAGGCATTAATAGATCAGCAAGTATTTCACGATATACTTAAAAATTAATTCTTTAACTTTGACTAAAAGCTTTTATATTTATATATACATTTGCACCATTGCAGAAAAGCAATGTGGCTTGAGACCATATGATATTTATTGTTACCAACCAAAATACTTAATGGAAATAAAATCAGAATAGCCAACTGCAGTACAAATAGAGCGGTTCTTTTAAACAGGCTAACGTCCATTAATTAATGGGTGTTTTAAAAAATATCAGTAAAATTATATAATTTTATAAGTGAATATTATTTTTAATACAGCAAAATGTTATTAACATATTTATTCATTTTCACTGTTATTTCTAGAAACATTTTGCTTTTACAATCGAATGTTTGAACGTTATACAATAATAAAAATTATATTTCATTAATAATGTAGTTATTGAAAGTAATTATACGTGACGTATATTTTAAAATAGTCAAAACATAAAGCAAATTAATTCAATAACGCTGAAAAATCGATTATCTTTATATTCATTAGTTGTAAAATGACTGTCAGTGACGGTCAGAATAATTAATAAAAAATAAGCTTTATAAATCTTGAAAATTTAAATTCAAGTAAAATCGTTAATTAACACTTGAATTTTATTCAATAAAATACTTAAACTTTTGCTATTCAAAGTTAATCGTTAATTAAAGTTTGAATTTCGTTTAATAAAATAAACAGCTAGATTCAAATTTTACCAAAGTTATTTTTAAACTGTTTTTTTAAGGTTCTTAAAAAAACCTCACCCGGTTTCTCTGAAAAATGAAATCAATGAAAGTTTAAATAGACGCAGATTCATTATTAAATTCCATCTATTTTATCCTTTCTAAATTTGGCAATAAAACCACGCACATCTACTCGATACATCAAAAATTAAAAACGAATAATACATAAAACTATAACTATCACTTTAATACATCTCAGTATCCATCAGCCCATCCAAAACATCGCCAATCCCACCCACCGAACCATCCATTCACCATCATCAAACCAAAAACTCCCCAGCACTCCCCCCGCTCTCCGCATAATCAAAACCCACCCCCACCCCCCAAAAAACCCCATCTCAACTCCAAAAACCACCTCACCCGGTCACCACACCTCTCCCGTCTCTATGACCGTCATCGAAACCCTGCACCATCCTCGTGGCTTATCGCCGCGTCTACTCTCCTATATATCTACACACACACCTACACGTGCACATACATCCCGCTCTCTCACACTAACCCACCTTAACTCGGTGGGGGCCACGCTTATAGATCCGCCGGCTCCGAGGAAAGGGAAGCTTCCAAGCCTCTATGCCCATCACTGTGTGCTTGTATATGCGTGAAACTCGCGCTATACAAAAGGGGGGTAGGGTATATAGCGAGAGGAGCGCGAGCTGTGTGTATACTTGCGCCGGATCGGCTCTGTTTTTTATTTCTCCAATAAATTCATATCAGAGAGCCGGACAAAGTGGAGCCGCGTCCCTGGCTAGAATAGCGAGAGCGCGGAGAGCCAGTGTATACAGTGCCGGAGCAGCCAGCAGCAGCTACAGCCGGAAAAATGTCCGTCATGGGGAAGGTGAGTGTGGGGCGCTCTCTTTTTGTGCCACTGGCACTGCCTGCTATTAGAGTGGCATATGCATGCATGCACGCGCTCGCCGGCGATTTTGCGCTTTCGGCAGGTCGCAGCGGGTCTTTTTTTGCTTTTGGAGTTTTGGAGTGAATTTTTAGGCTCGGTTTATGGTTTGGTGGGAATGGTTAGTCAGCTGCGCGGTTGGGATGGAATCGACGGGGTAGCTTGGCTTTAGGTGCGATTCGAGCTGGCTGTATAGTTTGCTATTTTTGCGATTGGAGTTTTTTAAAAGGAAGGAGAACGAGGCTTATCAAAGCACACAGCGCGAGGAGTGTGTACTCAGATGCAATCAGTGCGCTGTGCTCCGATTTCTTTTATCCGATAGTCTCGTACTATATATACATGTATGCATGCACGATATTACTGGGGCATCGAACCTATGCATGTAATTTTGTAAAAGAGCAGGAATAGATTGGCCCGGCGCGCCGTCGCGTCCTTCGGGCTGCTTAGGTATCTAAGTGGATGTAGCTCCGAGATTCCAGGCGCGCGTGTATTCCGGTTTTTCCTGTCGGTTGGCGCGCCTCCTTGGATCGTTGACGAGAGGATTTTTTTTTGAACGTGTATAATCGTATGGTAATTAGATTGATAATGTAAGTAGGCGCCGATTAGATCCGAGCTCGATTGGATATTTGCTGGGATTTTTGTGTGAGGCTGCTTACTTGGATGTGGAAAGTTTGTGATTGAGCAATAAAGATGTTCTAGCTCGGGGAAATTTTTAGTTTTTGAATGTTGAGACTTACCTTTGAAAATAAGTAATGTTAAACTTTCTGTTCTTGAAGTGTAATAATTTCTTTTTAGGGTAATTTCTAAAATTATAAAGTATCAAGGAAAAATAATCAATTATTTAAATTACTTTACAAAATTGTTATATAGTCAATGCTAGAAAATGTATTTTTAAACTGCATATTTTTTAAAATTGTTTAAATTTACAATAATAAAATTTCAACAATTTTTTTTTTACAATTTTCTAACTTTATTTTGTTTATCTTGTAATCTGAAATAATTTTTTCTGTAATTTAAAATTTATTTTCTTAATTTTTAATTTTAAAATAATATTTTTATTAAATTTTAATCCTTCAAAAATTGTAGTAAATGAAAATAAATTTTAATCTTTTGTAAACAACTATAAAAAATCGAGTTTTAACAAATACTTTATTTCTGATACAGCCAATACTGTATTCATATTGGAGGAGTACCTGTTCATGGAGAGTACGAATCGGTGAGTAAGGATATTATACAAATAAATTACAACTCAAAATTTAATGTAAAATATATATTTATATTCAAAATAAATTTTATTTATATATATATTCTTTTTTTTTATTTGTACAGCTCTGAACCTCAAAGAGATTCCATATGACATAAAACCTATCAGTTTGGTGAAAAATGGTGGTGAACAGCACAGCAATGAATACCGTGAAATCAATCCGATGGAACAGGTCCCGGCACTCCATATCGACAATCATACATTAATTGAATCTGTAAGAAGAACGATGCATTTGTTTACTCGAACCGTTTAGCAAGCTCTATAAAGAAATGATATTTTTCATGAAATAATTAATAAGAAAATGTTATGTGCTGTAAGATGCGAGATAAAATGATGATGTGCATGAATATTCATTAAACATAAAGTATGCTGCGTAAAGTACTAGTGTCTACTTAAAAATACGTGAGATAAAGCAAATTATAAGACTGAGAATGCAGAATCGCTTAATTAGTTTTACCATAAAGAAAATTTTAAAGAAATGTCTAGGTTCGCACTACAAAAATAAAAAAACAAATAATAATGAGTATAATCGTTTTGCAGCTAAATATTTTACTGTACTTGGAAGAAACGAGACCACATCGTCCATTAATGCCAGCAGATCCAGTGAAAAGAGCCAGAGTCAGGGAAATTTGTGAGACAATTGCATCTGGAATCCAGCCTCTACAAAATCTCATTGTACTCATTTATGTCGGAGAGGAACGTAAGAAAGAGTGGGCGCAACACTGGATTACTCGAGGCTTTACAGGTGAACGCTACTGTTGCCTTCGGTTTATTATAAATAAATTTTAGATTATACCTAATAAGGTCGAAACTAAAAAAATTCGTCATCATTAATAAAACGTATAAGTCAAATGAAAAATAGTTAAATTTCAACTTCGCAATATAATCAAGTTCGAAATCGTTCAAAATCTACGTAATTTCGCTTATATTATGTCACTTCTAAATTTCGTACCGAATAGCCAAAATTCTCTGTCTGTCTTCACAAAATCGCGCAAGCCCAACAATACCCCGTCTCTCAATAACTTCTAAACTCTCTATTCCAGCCGTGGAAAAGCTGCTGTCATCGAGCGCCGGCAAGTACTGCGTCGGCGACGAGATAACCCTAGCCGACTGCTGCCTGGTGCCGCAGATCTTCAACGCGCGCAGGTTTCACGTGGACCTGCGGCCTTTCCCAACCATTCTAAGAGTCGACCGCCACCTGGAGAACCATCCCGCCTTCACCGCCGCTCATCCCAATAATCAGCCCGACTGCCCACCCGAGGCGACCAAATAGCAAGCGAGGCAGACCACCCTGTTTCTCTTTTAAAGAAGGAGAGACGAGGTGGTCTGTCCACTCGTGGTTTTAATAACGTTAAAAGGTGCAGCACCCGAGATTGTCGATGAAATTTGGATTGAGTAAAGATAATCCCGCGAGAGGTGGTTTATTATTTGTTTTCATTTAAGATGTTAGCCTTTTTTTGACGTTCACTTTGTTGCAATATTTTTTAGCAGATGTTTTTAGTGCATGTACTGATAATAATAAGTCGTTTGTCAGAGTGTCTTTGACGGAGATGTTGATAAAACGTATTTACAAAAGCAGAACGCAATATGAAAATTAAAGGCAATTGCTTTATTTAAATAAAAATTTTTATAAACTTTAAGTAAGTTTTTTTATTATTTTTTTTCTGTTGTTAGCATTAGAAAAAAAAACTTCTAAAATTTTAGAATTTGGTCTCAATTCAATAAAATTATGTCACCTTTCCTCGTTTAAAAACCACGACAAAGTTTCAAAATGACAATGTGCCCATTGACTAGTGTACTTTTACATTCCATTTTTTTTTATATTACACCTATGTCATAGGGCACGATATTTTGAAGCTTACTTAGAAAATAAAATGTTGGCCTCGTTTTTTAGTTCGTTATTTTAATTCAAATTATTACAATCTAAATTTTCATGAAAATTTTTTGAAATTTATTGACCTATTACAAATAGGTTTTGTTACTTGAAATTAAAAGTTTACTTTTTTATACTTAATGCGATAATCGAAATCTTCTTCAATTTGAACAAAGACTTTTGTACAAGCTATTTTTTGTGAAAAATAAATATAATCAAATGATCATTTTATAAATAAACAACGCGTTGACTGCAAAAGAATTAAATATGGTACAAGAAATGCTGTTCAAAAACCATGCCATGATATCCACTGGATAATAAAGAGTACAAAATATTTTCTGCTCCATGTCTCATACTTTCAAAAATAGAGAAGATATTTTCAAGCTATAAATCTGATTATGAAAGATGAAAGATTTTTATGCATAATAATGAGATAAATGCAGAGTGTATACGATAAAACAAAGTCCGATTTTTTAAAATACTTTGTTTTCCCGCACAAACACGGTTATTTTAAAGCCGATTCTTGATATTCAACTTCTATTCTATTTTTTTTTCTTTTTTTGTTTGCAAAAAGATTTACCTTTTTTTTGGTTGTTAATATATTAAATATAGCCAAGGGAGGTTGCAGTACGTAGTATGTATACTTTTTTCTGTACTATTAAGTTCAGAAAATGATTATCAAGTCAACTTTATAAAATAATGTCATTGTGAGTACACCAATGCTTTTATGCCAAGAATTGTTTGTGGTAGCGTTTTTAAATTCACATTTATGCCTGCGACGCAAGTTACATGATGCATATGTACGATAGCGTTAAACAATTCGTAAATGGATATTTTCCTATAAACCAGATTCAGTTTCACTCATGGATGTATTCTACGTACTCCAAAGGATATTTTCGATATATAATACCTTTTTTGCAACGTCTTTTATAAATGAAAAAAAAAAGAATTAAAATAAAAAAATTTTCTACTACAAGCGATATTTTGTACGTTAATGTAAGCTATTAAATTTGCATACCTACTCAAAGTACTTCCAGATTGAGGCTGCTCAAACTTGTCATATTTGAAAAAGAAAATAACTCGTGTAGAAAGACATTATTTTTTTCGACTTGTAGTTTTATACGAAAGCAACTGTGTCACAGACTTAGGACGCAATCATAGAACCAATCTGTGGTGTCTAGTAAGAAAATAATGAAGCGTAGGCAGTCGAATATGAAGGTATAACAAAAGAGCCATTTTTTAGATTATTAAAGCGATACCTAATGTGAGTAGTTTTTATATCTAGAGATAATCGGGATGATAATTTGTAAGAATGCGTTAGAATACTTTAGAAGAAGAAAAATGAGCCTGTATGATAAAAGAAAAAGAATATTTACTTAGCTACGTATACTTACAACATTAAGTGTAGTACGTTTTAAGCATAGACATAAATATTTTATAAGTGAAAGTGATCGTGTATGTTTATTGCTTATAGGAAATAATAAATCTTGTGTCATACTACAGTGCCAATTCATTTAAACTGTTTTTAATTGTATTCTATTCTTTGACAATTGTACATATTTCTCTCTAAAATAAGAGTTCACTATAATGTCCATTATTACATTATCGTTTTTTTTTTTACAAGATTTCTGTTCTCTTAGTTTAAAAAAGTAGGCTTTTTTCTAAAAAGTATACGTCGACTTGTCACTTCATCACAAAAGAAATACTCACCGAATGGTGAAATTTTCTTCGTTCTTCGATATTTCATCGATGGATTTACAATAAAAATATTGTCACTGATAATAATCACCTGAAACGCCGAGGAAATAATCGAGAAACCACTTGAAATCTCGGAGTGTAGAATGTTTGCATTTGTTTAGTTATAATTTCTTTCATTTTTTAAATCATCATCTCGCATTTCGTTAAATAATAAATGTCTTTATTTTGAATGGTTCTTATTTCGTTTTCCCTTATAAAAAATACATACACTTAACTATATTGACTAGTCGAAAGACAGCACCTTTTGTGAAACATTTGTCAATTCGGATACCGACGGAATTTGCAAGCTCGAACCACGAACTGGTTTGTCGTATTTTTGCTCCTTTTTCAATCTATTTTTATGCTCTCACTTTGCATATCACGGCATTACATAGTAATATAACAAGCATGTGTTCAACAACTCGCGAAGCCTCAAAGTCGCGACTGAAATCTCACTCGATAAATTCATCATTTTGAATGCCAATAGAATTTTGACGCGAAAAATTGAAGATAATAGAGATGAAGATCGAGCTATGCAATCGGCATCCTTGTGTCGTTGATATTTTATTTACCATTAATTCTATATCACTAGGTACTTTATATTTGAAAAGGGAAGAATAAATTCATGAAAGTGCAGCGCGAGAAGAGCGGGAAGGAAAAAAATCAACGCTTACGAACTAAATAATCTGTACAATATTTCGTAAATATATATACTCGATTCACGCGAGCTCTTCCTCCATTTATTTTCTTACATTATAATTAATAATATATACTTATATACTCTTTGATCGTCGCATTTATTTTTGTGTGTGTGTGTTTTTTTTTGTCACGCCTTAGATACTCGTCGCCTTTTTGCCTCGTCTCGTCCAAATTGGGAATATCAGTATTAATAGTAATTTGTATTTGCTCTTAGTATTATCACCCGCCACGCGGAATATAATATGGAATACGATGTAGGCCGTTTCATTTCGTTTTCATTATTCGTTTGTGTTTTCCCAATTTCGACAAAATTCGACGCTTGACAGTAATTCATAAGAGAAAAGAAAGATTTGTTTTTCGCTTAATAGTACAACAATAACAACGATAACAATTAACATTCTTGGTTTCCTTTTTTCAATATACTTTTTAGACTTGTCCTTTTTGTCAAGCGAACGTCAATTAAATTTAATGAACGAATGGCATCATTTATAATCTGCGAATTATGCAATATTTACAAAATGAATTGATCTTTCTTTAGAGTATCGTATAAAAAAAGAGTTTTATAGGCAAGGCAACTCTGCTGAAAAAGTCAAGAGTTAAATATATATTAAATATAAAAAAATATATAAAAATATATACGTTATTTGTACAATAATAATATCTTAATACACACGGAAATTTAGTATACAATGATATGTTTATATAGCGTATAATTTTCAACTCGGTAATTAATTAAACGCTAAATAAAATAATTTGAGTATACGTAATTCTTATAAACGATTGATTGTGAACTTTCAACTACATAATCTAAATAAAAAAAATAATTTTCAAAAATTATTTATACATTTGATAATACTTCATCGTTTTGACTACTTTAAGGCGATACATTTATGAAACGTCTTCAGTTGATCACGACGTAAAATATCACTTAATAATGAATTAATTCATAATGCTTTTAAACATTTGAACAAATCGAATGTAATTTTGATGAAGCAGTCTATACTTGATACTTATGAAATGATTGTAATATCAAGTATTATTATATTCGCAATGTTAAATAATGTCGAAAAGTGAAATAATTTATACCGATGAAATTTTAATAATAAATAAAGACTTGCAAAAACTAAAAAAAATTTCCATTTTCCATCAAAATATTTAGACATATATCAATCTGTAAACATAAATTTAATTCATTAAATTAAAAAATCAAATTTCTCTAAAATTGTCACAATCATATCGCCTTAATTTCCAAAGAAACAGCAAAATAAAAACTACAATTTTATTGAAATCCCGTTAATGGTACAGAAAAAGAAATCAAACATAATTCTCAAGCTACAAAAAGTCAATGAAAACAAAAGTAATGGGGTGTGATTAAATATTGAAACAAAAATTCATTTCTCTCACCGCGCTATCGTGGCGACGGATCCTCAAGTGGTATTTTTCCATGCACGGTCCATCATTATTATACACATATCGGACGCGAGAGACTTTTTCCAGACATAGTTCCTTCGTAATTAGCATTTCTTTTTAATATTACGGAGGCGCGTCGAGTATATGAGTAAGAGATTAATGCGAATACGTGAGAGATACAAACAACTGATGGAGCAATAGTAAAGGCCGGTTAAATAGTAAAAAAAAAGTCAGAATCAAAGGTAGAAAAAAAAGTAAAGAAGAAAAGACAGAGAAGAAAGGCGCGGCGAACATTATGGATAAAGAGTAATAGAGCGGTAGATAAAGATAAATACATAATATATATCTATGGTTATTTATATATTATATAAATATAAATGGATCGTTTTTAAAAAATACAATGTGGCATTGGATGGCTTCTGGATGGATGGACACGTTGTTGGTGTTTGTGGCCAAGGTCGTGAAATGAAGAAACAACAGAATGCATTTAATGAGCGATTGTTTATTATGCTCTTATGATCACTTGTCATACAGGTAACGATGCTTTTCTCATGAATGAAAATAGTTAATATATTATGTTTTATACTTTTTGTCTGTCTGTTTTTATAATTATTTAACATCGAAATGGAATAAAACGGATGATGAAAGAATAACAATCTGTGGATGCAAATAAATGTGGTTAGAATGTCGAATTAATTATATCAAAGAGTCGTTCTTATTTTGTTTTATTTCATGTGACTTATTTTTGTTCATCACATTTCCATATCTTTCTCTGTTAAAATGTTGCCGTATATATAATTTACACAACTTTCTTAAATTTCCCTTTTTTTCTCGTCAATGTTGTCTTGTCACATCGGTGCTTTTCGTCTCATATATATATATAATATACTCATTTTATTTTCTTTTAAATCTTTTTTCCGTTAAACGTCATCTTTATTTTTTATTTTGCCTCGCTCTCATAAAAGCCTACATTATAATAAACGGTACTTTGGACTTGCTTGTCTCTCTCTCATCATATATATATATATATATAATAAAATAAAAACAACAGCGATGTAGTAATGGTAGCTTCCTTAACTCGTGTATGTATAATATAATTACAACAAACGAGCTCCGCTTTCTTTTAAATTTCTCCCATTTCTGTCTAGCATGCGAATCGAATGTATAATAATGTGTGTTAATGTGTATATGCGTTTGGCAGATGAAACTAACAAATATAGAGATTTTTCCACTTTATTTTTTTTTTCCTTAAATCTTTCTTTAATTACTTTTTTTTACTTTACTCTTTAAATATCTTATTTTGTTTTCCGCATTTTCGTACGCGCGCCATCTAATAAATAGAAACTCTTTATCTTTCTTTCTTTCTCTCGCTCTCTCTCTTTCTTCCTAAATAGAGCCTTGTGCCGTGCGATGCATTTTTTTCTTTATACAGCCTTAAATGTGTCTTATCATTTTTTGTTATTTTGTTTTTCAAGTGTGTGCAGATGTAAAATCAAGCGCTTTGCCTTCCCTCTTTTACCCCCCACTCTCCTTATTCTCATTTTTCCCTCTAACTTTCCGTTCACGTTTCCATCTCGAATGTCCGCGAAATGAAAAAGGACACAAAAAACGAATGAGCTCGCGCAAAGTAACGAGCCAGCACGCGCGAGGCGATAAAAACGGAACGCGAGAAACGGACTTGGCGCACGAGAACTGACGAGGTTTCGTTGTATACATCAGCTCTCGTACGAAGGAAAAATCTCGGACGGCCATTCTGCCTACTGCTTGTATAAAACGTCGTTGACAAACGAAGTGTGTCACACAGATGTGCTTCCTACTACTTCTTTTTCTACCCCCTTTGTTTCTTTTTTTTTGTTTACCGACTTCACAACAATCTACGACGAAAATAAAACTCAAACGGAGGTTGTCTATTATATAGAAAACGTAACCTTCGAATTAACAAGCGTTAGTATCGTAATTTAACAGATAAAATCAACGAATCGATGAACAATGTCAATAGTTTACAAGCGCACAGTATGGCTCGAAGTATAATGACTTATTTACAGATTTAAATACGAATGTAAATGATGAGAAATGACAGTGATTGTTACTTCATAAATAAATTTTTACAATAAATTAATAAAACATCTTAAAGAATCAACAGATAGAAATGCTAACAAATTACGCGCGTCTCGAGGCGCTGTAAAATTCAATCAACGCAAAACACTTAATAACAAATCTTTTCAACGTGCACGTAAATCAAAAAGTGTTTTTCCGTCGCATGCCAATGGCAGCGAATCACCCTCCGAGATTTAACCGCGCCCTTAACGAGCGACGCGAAAAGTCCGTTTCGGTGAATTCGAGATGGCAAACGCAAAAAGACGAGAAGGGAAGTCGTCGAAACGACTTTTCGGGATCTTCTGACGTTTCCCGGCTAAAGCGAGAGAGAAGAGAGAAAAAAAGCGGAAGGCACAGCGACTTGACGATTTGCGGACGACGAAAAAAAGCAGAGAAGAAAAAAGAATGGGTACACACAGAGGGGCTGAAAAAGCGGGACACTTGACGCGCCTGTCTCTCGTCTATAAAGAGAAGAAAAACCGTGTGTATGTGTTTAGTTTGGTATTCGCGTGTATTTATTTGTTTTCATTTTTTTTTTATATTACGGGGTTCTTAAACATACGTTATAGCCAAAGGAATGTATGGTACAATACTTCATCGTACTCCACCAGCGAAGAAAGACTATAATAATTAATTAATCTGGTTGTATTTCACTTTGCAGCCTGCTGCTTACATTTATTAGAAATATCGTGGAAGTTTTTTTCTCGTTAAACCTTTTATTATTTTTTTTAATTACTCTCTGCTTATTTGATAAACCTTTTGCTTTTGTTTAGCTCCCATCAATGGATTTGATAATAAACAACTATTTCAACCTATATAAACGATGGCGTGTATATATCTCAACGTCCCTTCCTTCAACTCGACTCGCACGTTGCGCTCTATCATCTTCTCTTTCTTTGCTTTGACAGTTTGCACAATTAATTATTATAATTCCGCACGAGAATTTTCTACTTTTTTGCACACAGAGGCATGAGGTCGATATTACACAAATGTATTCATTTTTTTTTATTAACTCTTTAAGTGTATATTCATAATGTTTATGTATTCATGTGTGTGAGTGTGTCTTTTTAATGTCTATGTATATATATACGGGGACACTCGGAAAAACGCTCGAGCCATGCGGCGACGAGTGGCCAGGTCTTTCTTATTTTTTTTTATTTCTTACATAAAGTATATCTTCGCTCAACAATTCCGTTAAACTATGTCAAAGTCATCGAACAAGTTTCTTATAGATGTCTGCGTTTTCAGCCTATTTATAAGCTTATAGGACTCAAAACGTATTAATGGCAACGTGGATAGTTGACCTCCGGACTCGCTGGATCCGCTATCTAACGGCTGCGTTTTTCCGAGCGCCGACTCTTTTATATAATAATATTCATTTATAATTCCATCATCTTTTATTTATTTATTTCTTTTAATTGTAATGATGCGAGTGTGATCGGCGCAAACGCGTCTCGCGCGCGAACGACTTGGCGATAGATTTACCTACTTATACTCAACAAGGTACTTGATTTCTTTCATCATTTTCCTCCTTCAAACGCCCTCCTGCTATTTAGTTTTCCGCGCTTTTCGCTTCTTAATTATCGTAAGACTTCTGTGATTTTTTTGTAATCTTTTACTGTTTTTTTTTTCTTTATTCTGTATAATTATATCTTCAGAGGTTCTAAAAGAGCCTAAGTTTTAATCCTACCGTTTAACAACAACGAATTTTTTTTTTTAATTATTTTCTTTTGCTTTGCTTCTCGTCAGTCGGAGATTAATCATGTACATGCGCGCTACGCGACGACCCCTTTTTGTATCAGGATGAAAAGAAAAATCGTATAGGAAACGTCACCGCGTGATAAAATGACCTTATCCTACGTTTACCGTCTCCCGGCGAAAACAGCACTTGTTTTTATATATACTCTCGCGCCTAGTCTCCTTTGTATATATTATATATTATCGCTCGTGCAGTTTGCCTTCTAGAGCAAAATCTGCGCCTGGACGAACATTCAAGCTTGCCTAAACCAAATTTCATTGAATTGCATTGATTTTTCTTTCACAGAATAGAAGTCTAAAAATTTGATATCTTTTTCTCTTTAAATACTAATGGATTTAGGAGTGATCAACACTGTCGATTCAAAATATACAACGAATTTACGAAATTACACGATTTTTTTATTATCGCGATTTTGTCATTGTGTATAAAATCATGTTCGAAAAAATGAATATGTGTATGGCGATTGAAAATGTTCTATGAATATGCGTGATGCATGTATTTTTTTTGGTTGAAACTGGCAAAACAATCAAATATGCCAAGGCACTTGAACCTTCTCCCTCATCGTGCGTTTTGATGTCGAACCGATTTGATGGATTTCGAAGAATGCTTTTGATAAAATGTGATGTGCGCCGTAAAAGTATGTCACTGTCAGATGTGTGAAATATATTCCAGATCCACTGAGACGATACTTTAACCTGCTTAATTTCGATGAATATTTATGCCTGATAGATGTGCATGTTTGTCGCGTTCACCCGAATGACAATACTTAAACTTAACGAAAATGTCCGCATATACAATAGATATATAATTTCGTCCACAAAACCGAGCACCTTTGATTATAAATACAAATACCTAATTTTATATATTAATGTAAAATTTCGCATCTAATTCGTATAATGATATTGACATTTTAATTTAATACCCAATTATATAGTCAAACAAGTCTTATTAAATTTCTACCTTAACATTTTTTCCTTCCGAGCTGAACATTTTCGTATAACATCTTATGAATTTTCCTACACCCGTTTCTACATGCATTTATAAGGTACACATTGTAACACATAATATTTAAGTTTCTTTTTTAAATATCGAAGCTTCATAAGACTCACTCCAAAACCCGAGACGAATGAAGTTAGCTCTGGAATACAGTTCAATTCTCGTTGCGACGAGATAAGATGTAGTGTAATTAGCGAGTAATAATAAAACGCGTTGTTAAAAATTGTAAGAATAACAAAACAATAAGAAAGAATTAATTAGGAAGTTAAATAAAATAGTTACAAGATCTGAATTTTTTGTTACCTCTTTATTAGTGGACGACGTTTCGATTAATTGATAGGAAGTGACCGAAATGTCGACCTTCAATAAAGTCACAACAAAAAATTTATATCTTAGGATAATTGTATTCAGCTTTCTAATTTATTCCACAACGATCATTAGAAGCACATGAAGTTTAATAAGAAAGAACGACCGGGACTTCTCTGTTCCTCGCTCGGTTTTCGATACTTGGCAAAACACGCGCAGCGCGCAAAGTTGGCCGGTCATCCCCGCGACAAATATTTTTATTTACGTACTTTTTGCTTCTTTCTAAGCGTTTTCTTCTTCGCTTCTATTGTCGATCAATAAAGTAATGATATATATTTATATTTTATATATATATATACTTTTTTTATACATTTAGAAATTCTTCATGACTTCGCCACTTATATATTGATGACTTTCTTTTCCTAACTCGATCAATCTCGCGAAGTCGTAGGACTATGTACGTATTTACGAGTGTGTTTTATGTAAAAAATTTGATTATTCATGTTTTAACAAATATTTTCAAAAAAAGCGATAAAGAAACACAAGCTTTTTCCGGCAGCTTCTCAGCTTTACCCGAATTAAGACAAACGTGACCGTAGTGACTTTTACTTCAACGACTCACCGCGAGAATCTGACCGCTGCTCTTTTGGAACTTTTGATTCCGAAGCCCGCGAGAGGTTTTGCCGCCTTTGTGGAGTTTACTTCGCTTAAGGTACTTTTGATTTGTCTCTAGTAGCTTTTTGTCAAAGTTCTCACGGTGAAAAGTCGCTGCGCTCTGAGATTTTCTTTTCGGAGCCGAACATTAGCATTCTAATTTGGAGTAAAAACGTAAAACCCAGAAAAAACGTACGTTAAAAAAAAATGACGACTGCACGCACGAGGAATAAAAAAAACGCGACTCTTGCGGCTCTCCTCCTCTGTACCTGCCCGTAAAAGAGCTAACGCGCGCGCTTTTATCGTTTTCGAAAATTTTGCCTGCGTTTTTATGGCACTGCAAGAGTCATCGGAAACAGCCTGACAATGTGTAGATGCTTCTTCTGTGTTTTCGTGTCTACATACGCGTGATCTGCCGCGCATAGAAAAATAGTGAGCCGAACGATGTTGCTCACTCGACGCTGTGGTATTTTCGTTGTAACTTTTGCGTCGCGTATACAAATATTTACTTTAACAACGAGCATCGTATGTTTATTCGTCGTTTTTATACTGCTTCTCTAGATGGAGAATGAACGTTTTTTGAATAACGAGTGTGGATTTAAACATTACTGTGATTGTGATAAAAAGAAGTGATTATTTTAAAATGAGATATAAAAATATTACTCAACTTTTTGATTTGATTCTTAAAAAAACATTACGGTACACGCAAAATAAAACGTCGAGAGGGTAAAAATAAATAAAAACTATAAAAAATATGTATATCCAAAGTAATAGGGAATTTATTGATACTATAAAACTTCAAAATAAAAGGACGCATATATCGTGTAATACACTTTGTCATTTTCTTCGTTTACAAAACAAAGAAAAAAAAAATAATCGTACGACCATCTTACTAAGGTGGTAAATCAAAAATCCGCGACGAAAAATATGACATAAATGATTGAGTCCTTCCGCGTGCTCGCCAGCGAACGCGTCTAATATATATCTGTATATATATGGTAAATATAACAAACAAAACGCGATGGCATGCCCCATAAACTCGAGCGAGAGAAGAAAGAATCCCTCTTGAATCGTCCAGTTGAGCGTGCGCGAGTGAACATTATCGTGGACGTGTGTCGCGCGAAAAATCGTTAACAATGAATGGAGAGTAAAATGAAAAAAAAAATCGGGGTTAATGGCGAGGCGTGAGATGGAACGTAGAGTGGACGAACGTATAATGGTTCTTTTCTTGCTCTAATAGTTCACATGACGTAGTAGCCTATAGTAGCACACACAGCCAAGTTTTAATGCGCTCGCGACGCGCACCTTCAATTCAATAATTAATATTTGTTTATATCTTTTTTTTTAAATTCTTATAACCATGGTAATAATAATCGCTTATCACTGCGGTAGCTCGCTTCGCCGACGCGTTCTTTTTTAATTACTCCGATCGAGGCGAGTCGATAATACAATTTCTGTACAGTTATTCATTTCTCTCCCTCTGATAGATCTCACTCGCGTCTTTAGCGAAAAGTCAACAACGATGAATTTGGTGAAATTATTGTTTAACTAACGTGTACAGTGAAGAGAAATTTACTATAGTTCATTCAGAAATATTCTAATGTTTAACAATCAAAAAAAGTATATAGAAAATTTTGTCAAAGTTACAATTATAAAATAATACCAAAGTAGTTCCATTTCGCTATGCATCCAAATTAACTCAAAATAACGCGACGATCAATTTCTCTTCAAACTACGCGTAACAAAGCCACTCGAACTCTCCCAAACAATATCTCGGGGAAAAAAACATACAATGGAAGTTCGGTGTGTGAGTTTCGATCGAGCAATACGTATATACGCCTAAGCGTCGAAGTCAAACAGGAAAACAAAACATTGGCGTTACTCGACTCCCTCGCGAATCGATGGCGAAGGATTCGCTCCTGAAGCATTTACAATTCGCGTCCGTAATCAACCGATGCGCAAACTCATCGATATTCTTGCTCGGGGTTAATTGCGAATCGTGCGCTTATTTATAGCGTCAACGGGTGTGTGTTGCATGTATATTTATATGATGATGACGATGATCGTGCATTGACTAACTCTTTCTTTCTCGTCGTGCATTCGCGCTGAATGATGCGAAAGCGCCCTATACTCTACGACGAAAATTGCTGGCCTCTTTGCGCTTTCTTCGTTTCCATGATTTTTGTCTTGTACAACACCACGTTTTCTACGTATGCTGTACTTTATAGTAGAATGGCTCGCGGGGATTGGAGAAGTCGAGTAGAGTTGCGTCAGACTTGGTGAAGAGCATGCCGAGTCAATTATAAAAAGTCGGAGATGCAAATTTTGAAAAGGGTATAATTTTTGTGAATATTATAGAAAATGATTTCATTTATCATCGAGTCATTAGTTTTGTTTGTTAAAAATTAACTTTTAAGTAGTATACTTTTTCAAAGTGAAAAATTTTATTATTAAGAAAAAGCGATTTCCCGGTAAGAGTATGTGCCTGTCTCCACGCAACTGTAAACGACTTCTCCGTGCATAAAAAGAAATAGTGAGAACAGGGTCAAAAAGAAAAAGAAAAATAAGAGAAAGAGAAAACGCTCGTTGGTACAAAGCAACTTGTAGGTAGCGTCAATGGCTCGTGCGCTGCTCGTGTCTCACTCTCGTACAAGAAAAAACAGCGGAGGGGGACTCCGGTCATGTTACAACAGCGGTTCAAGACAAAAAAAAAGAAAAAAATAATAATAGTAATAATAATAGAGAAAAGAACGCAAACGGAAAAATGGGTTATTCTTATACGTATACGAAAGGTACACTTTGGCAGACACAAAAGAACCTCGCTTAGCTCTTTCCCTCAATATATTTTCGCCCGCTCGTGAGATTAGTCCTTGCTCTTGCTCGTCGAAGCTTTCCTGGCGCCATCTTTCTTTTTATCCTGCACAAAACAATAACAGTGCTTGCATGTCTCTGATTTTTTGTAATTCTCAACCTTTCCCCCCTTATTTTGGCAATCCTCAAATTAACTCTATACCCATTATACATAATATTAATATATACTCTCTTAAATGGCAGAAAAGAATCGCGACTGTTTCTGACAAAAGTTCGATTAATCAATCCTTTGTCCATCAACAGCAACGACTCTTAACTTTATCATATTTTAATTTTCTTTCCATTTATTTTAATTCGCGATCTTTTACCGTCATTCACTTCCATTCTTTAATTCCATCACAGCTGGCGTTAAGGTGCGTTATACATATTTACGTGTACTTTATCCTTTTCCTTGTATATTCTACATACTTTCTGGGAATGTACGTACAGTCGCGCGCGCCTCGGCCGCAATGCAGCTGCAGCTGGCGCGACTGCGATAGTTTATCTTTCTTTAGATTTTCAACGCTCATCGTGCGCCGCTACCTGCAAGTTTTATCGCGACCCACATATACATATAAAACATTCGCGAAGGAGAGAAAAAAATCGAAAGTTTGCGGAATTCCCGGTTAAAATACGTCCGTTAAAAAGAAAACAACGAATTCTCTCGATGAAGCATGCATATACGCGAAGATTTATGGAGCATGACCGTTCGACGCGCAGAGAGGATGCGATACAGAAGCACGGAAAAATTCGCAAATAGGGATAAAAAAGTGATGATAAATTGGAACGGTGTATAGCTCCGTAGCTTTAATTATTGTACGGTTAACGGTTAGAATCGATGGAGCTACGTACGAGCATCCAATATCAAACTAGACCTACGAACGATATATCCTAACAGCGAGAATTATATCGTCAAGAGTCTTTTCTTCCAATCCTGTCCCTAATTGACGCTGATTTTATGGCCAATCGTGTTGAAGGTCGCACGTACGCGAGCTTTCCTCTGCTTCTCTATCGGATCTCTCTTTTTCTCCCCGACCTCGAGTTAAAAAAAAAAAACGTAATAAGAATTTTCTTAAAATGGACAACTACATCTGCAATAATGGGGATAAAAAACTATGAGCACGCCCAATCATTTAATACCAATAAGGTACCTAGCACACGGAGTAAATTGCAAGTTTAAGCTCCTTAAGATCGAAATTCAAAGATTTGACAGTGAATTTCGTACCTGCAATTTTTCCCGAGTGTCTGCTCAGGCCATTTTACAAGCCGCTAAATGTGAAGATGACGAATGATGGTGAATGTGTGTTTATGTGTGTGTGTGATAATTTTTTGTTTGGTACACGATAAAAATCACAAAACACGTTACCCGCTCTGCGTTCTCGCCTTCTACATTTATCCGTAATATGCACAGAGAATCATTAAATTGATTAATCACGAACCATCGGTCGGTGTGTGTATGTATCCGCCGGATCGGAGAAAAGCTCCGGCCCGGGCGCGCAACAATCCGAATGAACGATCGATCTCGCGCGTAAATTTAATAAGAAGCATCTGCTTTATTTATCGTTAAATTACTCTAAAACGGACGACGCGCCTGTGCGTGTCTCACTCTCTCTCCTAAAAAGTGAAAGCTCCCTTCGCTCTCTCGCCTACTTAATTAATTATTTATCCTTCATTTTTTTTAAAACATTTTATTATATTTTCTTTAGAATCGAACCTATCTAAGTCATCACCTAACGCTAGAGTTACTCTGCATCTTTGTGGTATACCGCTGACTTGCCTTGGAGTTTGCGTGTTAATTAAAGTATTACTTCTCTCAATGTCAATGTATCTTATATACGCATGCGTTAGTGTAAAATGTAATGTAATATGTATATCTGTTTACGCAAGGATAACACGGCCAAGTTTTTGTAAAATTCATGGATAAACGATAAAACTCATCTATTTCTCCCTTTCGCGGACGTAAATGTTCTTGTTTCTATGTCATACCGTTATACCACCCTCCCTGCATTTTGTATTTTTTTTTCCTAAACACGTACCTCGCTCGCTCTCGCTCTCTCTCTCTTTCTCTCTGTCTCTCTCTCTCATCAACAATATTTATATATAATATCAATCCATCTCTTAGAATTATTTATATTTATTTATATTTATATATATTATGTTTTCTCATTATATATAATCATATATTTATCTCATTTTTTGTTATTTTTTTTATATTCAGATAATATGAATTCTCTTTTCATAATAATCTAGTTTCAACGGTTGCTTCCTCCACGTCTTCTTTGACCTCCTCCTTCTTCCCCGCTTTATTTATATTATATATTTCAATATAATTATTTTTTATTTTTTCCCCTCGTTTATTATAATATTTTGTTTTTTTGCCTCACAGCTCGCCACGCGCTCGGACGATGGCGCTGCGAGAACGAGCAACCGCAGGAAGAAACTCAAATACTCCAGGTCCGAGGTAACCGTTTTTTCATTTTTCTTAATTTATCTCTTAAATTATCCTTTATATTATTTCCCTTTGTAGTAATAATGAACGGCTGGAGATGACACCTCCCGAATTTCTCGTTCTCGCCTTCGCCGAGCGACCTACTCACGTTTTTTGTATATACATCTTTCATCTTTTCATTATGTATATATTATCGTTAATAATGTTAGGTAATATTTATAAATATACAAGTCATTAATTTTTTTTTTGTTTCTTTAATGAGCGATGAGCCAGCGCCTCCAGGCTATACTCGTTTAATTGTACTCAAGTAAAGTGGTTGTAACCGAATTCAAATGGATCTCCACGTCTTTTTTCCATGCTACAATCTAACGTTTATTTGAATTGTTTGCTGTTGTCGTTTGAATCTTTTATGCTAACAATTATTTACCATATTTTTTTGTTTATCTCATATATGCATGTATGTACGTGTTTGTGTGTCGTGTTTCGTGTTAAATCGGTTATCCATCTAATTACGGCTTTGTTTTATTATTTATCTTCCTTAACTTTTAAATATGTATACCTAGCTAAATATGTAACGACGTGTGTGTTTTTGTGTTACGCGTTCAATAGAACCTACCCTGAACGAACAATGATTTTAATTTAATTAGCGGAAAAAGTTGCTTCCTTTTCAAAAAAGCCCCTGCTGCCTTTTATTTCCTCGATACTAAAGGAAACAATTATTGAAGAAAATAAAATCCTTCAGTCCTCGCAATCGAACCGTGCAAATTATTGTATACAAGCGGCGGAACGCGCGAGGGTCGAGTTCTCCCTCGGCAATGTTATTTTTGTGTTTTGTCGTTTGTTAAAGGCTATTAAATTCTGTACATTAAAAATAAAAGAAAAAATATATATTATATATAGTCAACATGTAGAAGAAATCTGGTACTAATAACAATGATTCGTTTAACGTTGCGATGAACAAAAAATTGATTGGATCGTTAACTTGACACCCACACGGGACAACGAGAATAAACTAACAATTTACTTCCTCATTTCCCGCGACGGTAAATATATATAATAGTTAAAACATGTTTTCCGATCTCTAACAACGAACGTTCGAAAAAAAAAAATTATTGTTTTCGAACGAATCTGAGTGTCCTTCGCAGTGACTATTTAACTTCTTTATCCTTATTATTTTTTTTTTGTCAAACATCGCGTGAATTTCTTATTCTAATTCTACGTTTTTTTCGTACATGCGAACATTTTCCGCGAAACTTGCGCGACATGTACTTTATTAGAGGAGAAAAATGAACGACGTTTATTTCTTTGTTATTCGTTATTATATATTTTTTTGTTTCTTTTCTGTTATCAGTTTAGTTTTTATGTACTCTAAGCAAACACGACACTTTGGGCTCTCCGTAACGCGGATTTGATTGTTCTATGCGAAAGAGAGAAACCGATCGTCAGACACTATTTTATTTCTTTCGAAAAATTCATTTGTTTTATATAATAAACGGTATAAGTGTGTCTGTCCAAGTTACAGGCAGATCGAAGAGTAGAAGTATAGTTTGTCGTTAAAAAATTCACAAATGGTGGGAGATGGGACTGAATGATTAACAGTGATATAAATCTTTGGAGACAATCCAACTATAAGAAGCTAGGCGAAGATTGCACAATATATACGTTATGTATGTGATGAGGAAAGTTAACGGGGGTGTAATGTAGCAACGACGGAATGATTAGTTGTCCGAGACCGGACCAGCCAGTTCTCGCAGTATAGAGCGTAAAAACAATAATAATATTTATAAGCTTTGTGTAAAAACAAAGTGCTTTCGATCTGCGTGTCAACGAGTATCTTTGGTATTAACGAACTGTTACCTCTTCGCTCTTAACAGGAAAGAAAAAAGAAGCCCGTGATTGGTAACGTTTATATATGCTCTGTTTATCTCTGTTATATATAATAAAACTTTTCATCTCGGTTTGAGAGTTTCGCGTCTTAGTGAACAGTCAAATACGATTACTTTGGCCAAAGTTGTTTCAACAAATAGACTCTCTATCAAGGTACGCTGTTATGCACGGTACCTTTTT
>JAPYZA010000287.1:0-38535 GCA_030522685.1 Eupelmus azureus
ATATCCTCTGAGGAACTCGGTGATGATATAATAACCAAAGACGAGAGTCGTCTAAAGCACTGCTCTAACCCACGCTTTTATCTTTTCTCTATATAAATTCATTATAATTCACAGATTTTTTACTCAGGAGACCTGGGCACGACTCGAGGGACGAGGAATTCTTCCCCTACTCCACGCGATTCCCGTAAAACAAGAACAAACGAGAACAAATAAATGAATTAATAACTCTAAAAATTAAACAAGTTTAATTGAATTACGAAAGCCCAGAAGACATCTTTCTACAATGACTTTATTTCATTTCTCCTTTTTTTGGCATTACATGACAAGAAAAGGTGCTGCGCTAGCTAACTCCACGGGCTTTCCTAATACGATTTTTTCTTTTAGTTAAAAAATCTCATAAAAATCTTTCTTAAAAATCTAGAAAAAAATCGTCGTACCCTCGAACAGTGCTACTCGGTACTGCCTCCCACTTGACTCCCTCGACAGTTTCACTGCGTTCATCTTCGAATAAACCTACTTAAATTTTTTTTAAATCCGTACAACTAGATGTATATCGCATTAAAATGTGGCTCCAATATCTCAACGAACAAGTGTTACTTTTTTTATCTCATATATATAATAACGTGTTCTCGTGTGTAACGTCCTCTCATGTGTATGTGATAAAGCCCCGTAACGTGGTGTATCACAGAACAATTGTAGTAGTTTATACTTTTTTCTCTCTATATAACATGTAATATTTATATAAGAATTCTTAAAAAGTAGAATCAATCGTTTAACGAGCCGTGATGGATGAAAATGAATGGTGATGTAAATAGTAGTAGTAGTAGTAGTAGCAATGCAGGCGCTATAGTGATGCTGCGATAAGGTGACGACGGGTGTCGGGATTTTTTGCATTAATGCTTTCAATCATTATTCTTTGCTTTCGAGATTATCAAGCGGACAGCGGACGAAGAGAAGTGCGTGCGTATACACCGAAAAAAACAATTGATCGAATTCAAATAAACACTCTTTTTCACTCTGTCACTCGAAACCAATAAACATGCAATTAGTTTCTTTTAAAGTATTTTATCTTTTAATTCCAAATAATCTCGCCTCTAAACACGTTGTCATTTGAATTCAATAATTTTTTTTCCGGCACGATGGTGAACTTGGACTCTCCCGAGAGAATCACCGAGAATAAAACGTGTGAAGAAGGAATTGCCCTTCCAACATTTTGGAAAGTTTGACCTAACGTACGTATTTATACGTAATGTAACTCGTAATAACGGGGGGAGGGAGGATAATAACGAAGCTACGTGATTAGAGTGGTGACGGTGACAGATGTGTGGAGGAGGTTTCAACAAATGAAAGGTGGCTGGCCGCTCGTTCGAAAGTGTGGCACACGCACGTAACTCGTTATATTCCGCGGCTCGGAAATTAGAATTGATTCATCGTCTCGTTTGCCCACAACATAGGGCACACTTTCTCTCTCGTTTTCACCCATTGGTATTGATTGTACGCACGTTGTCTCCGAAAACCGCGGGTCGAATTCAGCAAATGGAAGCAAAGTACCGAAGAACCATTGTACAAATGAACTCTAATTATCGGAGATGTTCTCCGTTAATTACTGTTCTGTTCTAACGGTCTCCGGAGCCTTCGAATCAGTTGGAGTCGACATAATCCGCGACATCAGAAAGCAACGATGCTGTTGATCCCTGAAGATCGCGAATACGTTACAAATATCGCACGAATGCGTTATTACAAAAACGACCCGACGTATTTGAAATTAAAACACTATAGAGCGCATTATTCCTGATTCGAGAGACTCCGAAAGTTCCAACTTGGTGAATCGACAACCGCGGAATCCGGAATCGCGATTCATTTTATTTTTTATCTCTTAAAAAGGAAGAAATTCCTCTCAAACGAGCAGCCAGCCCTGATTGTGAACGGATGCCTCGGCCGATCAATGAATCATGCCGGTAATGGTATTGTGGCGCGCTCGCTTCGCCTCCTCCTCGCTGATCCTGTGCTCGATCAGATAGTGAGCCGTTCTGATCGCATCGGGATAGCCCGTGATCGTGACAATGCGGTTTCTGGTACCGGGGGCGAAGATGCCCTTCTTCGAGATCTGTATGTTCGCGCCGCTGAGGTGCTGTATCTCAATGAGATTCCGACCGCCGGGTCCCAATATTGCTCCCACTATAACCTCTGCAATCTCAATGTCTTTCTTGCCCTCCTTGATGCCGGCTGCGGCTGCGGCGCTCGCCGCGTCCACCTGGCCAGTGGGGCTCTTACTTACGAGTGACAACTGGTTCGTGCCGAGGCCGAACGAGTTGTTGTTGAGATTGATCGCCGCGGCTGCGGCGGCAGCAGCGCTGCTGTTCTGCCGGAACGGGTCGACGAAGGTATCGTAGCGGTCGAGGGCCGAGCGGGGCGTGGGCGAGGTCGAGCCGAGGGTCGGCACTGTGCCGATCGGGCCGAAGACGCCGCCGTTGTTGTTACTGCCGTTGGCCACGGTCGCCGTCTGCGAGTCCATGGCGTTGCCGAGGTAGGACATGGATGAGGGCATGCCTATGCCCATGCCTAGCACGTTGTACTTGACAAGGGTGGCCACTGCAGCGAGGATCTCCGTGACGGCTGGCTCGCCGAAGCCGGTGCCGCGCAGGCTCAGTTTTATGTGCTCGAGCAGCTGCGACGTCGTGCCGGACGTCGTGCTGGCAGTTAGGGCCGCGCCCAAGTTCAGATTCAGGCTGAGTCCAGCGCCGTTCAGGATGCTCACTGCTTCAAAATAAGAAGAACGGGTATTAGTGAAATTATAAGGAATAAATGAGTTTAATAATATACAATTGAAAGAAAATTATTTTCTTTTTAAATTATATTTAAAATAATATTTAAATTCGCATCTGCAAGCAACTTCATAATAAAAAGACGTAACTCTTTATAAATCTTATAAGATGAAAATTTGCGTAATTTAATGTTCTTATTTAGAAAGGTAAACTGTTGTTCTGCTGTCTCAAATGTAATATAAATATATTTCACGGATGTATAGCATAGCTTTGGGATCAATGAAGTAACTTTATGCTCGTTTTAAATATTAAATAATGTCAAATGATTAATTTATAAATACGTTCCAAAATTATCATTAATTTATAGTAAAATATTTTCCTTGAAAGATTAAATTTTGGGATATGACTTTTATCGCATTCTTATAAAAAGTATTCTTTATTCTATTCCCTAAAATGATCGATTTCTAATTTTGCAATTTTTAAGACTTTTATAATTGAAAATTAGTAATATCAAGAGGCGCTATAGCGCCTCCAAGGTAATTACTATTCTTCAAAACTGATAGAGTATCAACGACTAAACGTTTTATGCGAATCAATTGCCATTACTCGTTTACTTGATAATGAAATACTTACATAATGGAGTTTTTAATATGAATTCACTAGATGCGTAAATATTCACTTTACATGTAACGTTCTGTCTAATTAGAGTATGAAATATAAACTGAAAGGGAAATGCATTAGAATTAGATGACCGCATGTCTAATCATCGCGTGTAATCTTTTACACTTTCCATAATATTTTTCCGGTAGTAAAGCCTTTCTAACTGCTGTAAGTATTAAAGCAACAGTAAAACCAAAAGTTTAAATACCCATCAAAAGTTCAAGCTGTAAAAAGTCCTCATTAACATCAAAATTTAAACAGTCTGAAAAAGCCTTCATTCGAAATCGAAAAAACCAATAAATCTATTAATTTAGTCGCAAAAAATTAACTATCATTTCCAGCGAGAAAATTTGCGTTCTGCTCGCGCTATAAAAATCGCAATTGATGCAAAAAGTCATCTAGGCAAACTAGAAACTCAAGGCGTTAGCGTAATATACTCCTAGCATTATTCCTCAGCTTGTGACGCGCTCGAAATAATTAAGATTCCGACTCGATACACGCTCGTATTATATATGGACGGGCGAGCGACGGCGACGGCTAATGAAGCGCACACGCGCGCGTTCAGGAAGTTATCCTTGACATTTCCTGATTATCGATTCCATACATTAATTAGCGCGCCCCACGGTACAGCAACAGCATCGTATGTGTCCTGCCAACACCAGTCATCTCCGCGCCGATAATCGATGTGCGCGCTTATGTGTGCGTATCGGAGCTAGTATACCTATAATCTAAAAAACTGAACCACTACGTCGGTATATTAAGCGATTTTAATATGATCTGCTTCTGGGTGCTTTTCCAGCTAGCGTGTTAAGTACCGAAGCCGCGAGGGGTAAGCGGTAGCTTGTAATTTTACTACCGGAACAAATTTTAGTTTGTTTTATCTAAATTGAAATCGCTTAATAATTTTTACAACGAGCTTTTCAAGAAAGATCGAAACTTTCCTTAGATTTTCAACAATTTTCTACCGCTAGACAAGACTGATAGCGACCTATACGGTATCAAAGCCGTGTAATACTTGTTATCTACTACTTCGTTGTCTCAATGAGCTCGATAGCTCTTCAAAAAACGTTAGAGTCAAAGAAATTTAAGTGAGATAATACTGTAATATTGAAAATGAAATAAATGTACTTGTCAAATTAATTTACGAAAAACCTAGTTTTTATTGTAATCATTTTTTTATTGTAATTCGAAAACTGCAAATAGTTATGCGTTGAAAAATGTAGAAAATATATTCAGAATTGGAACCAAACTCCAAACAGAAGCTCAAATTGGCAAACAATCGTTACTAAGTGTCTGCCAAGCATTTGTGAACCTTGAGAATATATTTAATTACGTTAACTCTATAAGTGCATTAAAGGCTCTTCAGGAAACTTAATATTGTTTCAAAAATCTTAGTGATGCTTAAGTCAATAATCGAAACACGAGAAAGTTAATTAAAATACAAAATCTTCGTAGAATTTTTAAATATCAAGTAATGATTACTGTATACAATTAGTCTGCTGATGAAATCGAGATAACTGAAATTGCTAATTAAATGAAATATACTTCTGATTTTATTAATTTCACAAATATTAACTGAATCTCAATGAAGTATTAAATTTTATAATACTTAATGGTAGATTTTTTTCGCAATTGTAAATAATTAATATTATGTTTTCACAGCTTTCGTAAACTGTTTTATTATTCTAATCCGTAAATCTGTTATAAATATTTAGAGCGATTTGCTATCAAATGTAACTAGATATATAATTTTATTTATAAAGAGAAAATATTAAATATGACTGTGAAATGAAGTGTTATCAGACTATTTAATTACACAAATATATGATGTAAATATTTTTATCTTTCTTTGTTTTTGTTATAAACGCTTGAAATCTGTCTTACTAGAGTGCCGCATTAAACTTAAAAAAATATCTTTAAATATAATAAAATGGATTCTGTAATCACTGCCCGTGACCTAATTACGAATATCTTTATACATTATTAAAATAAAACACACGTCGCGCAGATCTGCAAACTGCAAGCCAAAAATAAACATCGATCAGACACATCTAAATGATTAAAATCCCAATACCCCAAATTCTCTTCCATTATAAAACCACGAGGTACATCTTCAATTCCATCTGAACCCACTTACTCAGTGACACGCTTCGAAGTCAAACCCCCCACGGGATACCACATCTTTATAGAACATCTGCATCAATAGATAAAGAACCCTTAGTTACCTGTGTTGATGCCGGCGGTGGAGGTATAGGTTGGCGTGGTCTGAGGCGCCTGGGCGTAGGGGCTGCCCGTTGGATTATAGTTGGCCACGGGACCGCTCACGTCGGCATAGCTGACGTTGAGGCAGGTGCCACTCTGGGGATCGTCGGCCACCTTGGCCAGGATCATCAGGAGGGCGTTGCGATTATTTTCTTTCTCGCCGATGACAGTGATGCAGCGCTCCTGAAGCGACACGTCCTTGGCCTTCTGCGAGATCTGCACGTACGAGCCGGACTCTTCCTTGATCTGCTTGATATAGTTGCCGGCCTTGCCGATTATCATGCCGGCCGTGCTGTTTGGCACCAGGATCTTAACCTGAAAATTTATGGGTTACAGTTAGATACCTTAAATATTTTTTTTTTTTTTTTTTTTTTACCGAAAAAATGTAGGTAACAAGTAGTAAATAAAGGATGTATGTAGTTATGCAGTTCGAATGTAATTATAAGGTTGTTCAATTTTCATTGTGATTTATGTTTTTTTCTTCTGTTAGTTTAAAAAGCTTGACTCTATTCTAACACGTCTTAAGAGTAACTTATTAGATTTCAAGTGGCACAAAGAATCAACAAGGATGTTTACTTAATGCGATGCCGTTCGCACTTGTTATATAAGTTTTAGACGAGTAAAAGAGAAATAGATGAGTTTGTAAAATGACGTGTATGGAAAAAAAATCTTCGAGTATGTATAAAGTTTAAAGCGACTTTTTTCATTATGAACGTAATTAATTAGAATTAATTGTATGCAACTATTTTATAACAAGTATAGAGTAATTGATTTATTTAAAGCGATGAATTAAAATTAGTTGAATATTATATACATGTATATAAAAAAGCTATACAGTGAATTTTTTTGAGGCGTGAGCTGAATAAAAAAAGCAGATAATAAAATTCAGGTGACACTTAAAAGAAGCCAACGTTTACAAAGACTGCGCGAGCTAATTTTCTAAAACAGTTTTATTTTAAAATTCTTTAAACTTTCCGGCTAAAGATATTAAATTCAGTCATTTCCACGAAATCAGCTGATTAGATAAAAAAACCTAACCAACCGCATCCATCATTCAAACATCCACAATCATAAGCAACCGTCGATTTCGCAAACTAAAAACGTAAATTACACGGCCACAAAGCACGTGAGCCTCATAGCCTCTACATACTCAGTTAGCAAACACGCTCTAGCGAAAAACTTGACCATCACATCTACACGCGCATAAGTACGCAAAGAGAGAGAGAGGGAGAGAGCTAGAGGCCTATAGCAAAGCAAACGCGCGCGCGAAACGCTTTATGCCCGCGCGCGCACCATCGATAGAATCTAAAAATAGCCTCGTCGGCTCGTGGCTCGCGCTCGCTCGCTCGTGCGCCGCGCCGCGTGAGGCTTCAACAATTAAATCACTTTTTATCGACGTGTTTGCCTCTCTTTCTCGCGCAGCTCTCTGTGTAAGCGCGCGCAAGCGAGCGTCCGTGACAGATCAAGTGCGCGCAAGCGCGTTTCACAAATGAAATTGCAGCGGCTCTGATTGGCAATGAAACGTTGAGTCGGCTTCGCCGACGACGACGGCTGCGGCTCTAACGTAACTTCTTAAAGAGAGGGAGGTCGCACGAGCGCGCGCGCGCTCGCTCGCTTCTAAAAAATCTATATATACGCGCCAAAACGGACGATCAATGCCGCGAGCGCGCTTCGGGCCGACGGGCTTTTACATTTACACGGATCGCGCTTTTTAGCCAGTGGATTCGGTGGGCAGATATCGCGATGAAAATTTGATGATTGACGGAATGTCTGAGCTTTTATTGATAATGATTATGTTAATTTTGGTATCCGTGTGTAATTTCCAAGTGTTGTAAACACTGGATGTAGATGACCGAGTCACATTCGACCGAGTAACAACGAAAAGTCGTGATAGACTTGCGCAAGTAGCGGCATCTCCCAATAATCCCAACCTTAATTTCGAACTCTAACGAAAAAAGAATACAGAGCCCAACGTCAAAAAAGCATACGGGCGAACGGCAAAGCTGGCAATGCGACGATATTGCAAGTGATTCAGATATTGCTGTAACCATAAAGGCTCGCTCGTTTGCTAGCTTAGAGCTCGAGCGCGCTAGCTTGCTCGCTCCCCTAACTGGGTCATTGCTAACAAGCCCCGGCCGTGTGTGTACATGCGTGTGTGTGCAGCGGCTCCGCGCGACACTAAAGCACCCAGAGCCGAGCTTAATTCGCCGTGACTTTTGCGCGATAAGGAAAAGCCTGGCGATCGTTGACGCGGCTGACTTTTGCGCACTAAGCGAGAGTGAGTCTTGAGATTGGAATTTTTGGTTCAGGCGTGCTGGTAGAGCTTTTTTTCTTTGTAGTTTTTTGGTGAGTTTTTGAGAATGGTGGGGTCTGAGCGGTCGGAGTTGGTTGGAAGTACAGTGGAGGTGGATAATTAGGGTTTATTATTAGAATTATGTTGCTTTGTGTAGGGGTTAGATTTATTAATAAAAAGAGCTTGAGGATCGACTGGTAATTTTAGACGCAACCTCGACGGTTTTAAAAGTATTATTTTTATTTAATTTGCGGTTGAGAACTTATTTATATATTATTTTTGTGTGGATAAATGCTAATGCAGATGTAGTTTTATCGATTACGAAATTCCAACTAGTTTTCTTGCATAAGAAGAAAAAGGGTAAAACTTGATTTTTTAAATTTATATTTTTAAAACGCTTTAAATAATTTTTTCTTTTTCATTTTTCTTAAATATTCTTCAAATAACCAAGGTCTTGTGAGAAAAAATACTAATTGATCAATAAAATTAAATATACAGTTCATTGTATCAAAAACAGTTACAAAACACAGAAAGGCTTTTTTCTTTATGTCTCAAGTAATCCATAAAATTATGCATGTTCAAATTGAGTTTTTCGTTTATTAATAGATCTGTAGATGACGACATTATAAGTAATTATTAAAAAAGGTTGATTAAAAAATTAATTAATTGACCTACTTGAAGAAATAATTTAATCTATTACTAGAAGTAATAAAATTAGACTATTGCTATTAAGATTCATTAACAGTTTTCTTTTTGTGTAAATATATAAGATGGCTTTTTCGCTGCCATATTTTAAAAGTAAAAATTTTCAACCGTTGAACACAAAAAAATTATATTAAAAAGTTCTTCATTGTTTCATTTAAATATAAATTATTTAAATTATATATAAAAATCTCAACTTGAAGATTAATTATGAAACAATTTTGACCCATTTCTTAATACTAACTATATAATTTAAATAATTTATTTGTATTTATTTATAAATTTAAGTGCAATAAAATCAGTATTTATTGTCTTATTTTGTCGTGTCATTTATCAAGATTAAGCGAAAGTAAAACATGATGAAAATAATATTAAAATAATTATTTTATTATGAAAAAAAGCTAAAAGCTTTAATATTTTATAATAGAATTTTTTTTTTAAATTGAATGAAAGAATTTTCTAGTTTAATTATAACTTCTTTGTTATTTTTAGCTTTTATATTTTCCTTTATAAAATTAATTCGGTCATGTCGAAGTTATTACGCTTTTAAATTAGTTCTTCGCTTCTTATTTCGAACTTAATTAAAAGATTGAATAGGTGTCACGTTAATGGAGATTTTCATGTAGCAAATTACTTTTTGCTCAAAGGGAGAATGTAAATCCAACATTAGGTAATTAAGTTTAATTTCGTTCAAGCGCTGTTTACGCAATTTCGTACTTTTACGCATTTATAAAAAACAAACTGCCTACTGTTCTTCTTCTACATCTTATGATGTCATACGCTGATTGTTTAAAAACTGCGCAATCACCTCTCTTAAGCTATACCTAATCACGGAAAAATCCTCACACAAACGATCCACGTATACATCACTCGCAAAGCATTCGTATACTCGAAGCCAAACGAGCACAGCGACAAACTACTCGAATTACCTGCTTGTCCCTCTCGGCGGTCGCTTTGCCAGAGTCAAAGTCGACCGTCGTCTTGGTCGTGAGATCTGGCTTCTCACGGATCTTCTCCATGATGAAGTCCATGACCGCCATGATGGCGTCCACGCCACCAGTGATCAGACAGACCCGCTCGGTCGTCCCTGCAAAAACAAAGCATATCTTATGACGATACCAGCGCAACTCCCGGGAACTATCTATACGCGCGAGCAACAATGGACAGAAAAGGCTGATGCATTAATTGCGGATTATGTAAGCCGCGCGCGCCAGCGCTGGAAATTACGGGCTCAGCCGCAAGGCCGACGAGAGATAAAATTACGTCAAAGCTTGAAATACGAAAGAGGCGCGGAGCCTTACCTGGATAAAAGTCGTGGGACTTTGACATTTTGACCCTCGCACCCGTGTCCTTCTGCAGCTGGGCGATCGTCTCGCCGCCCTTGCCGATGATCGCGCCGGCCGCCACGCCGGGCACCAGTACTTTGAGGTGGTACGTGCCATCTCCTCCTGCAAGTAAATGAAAGCTTGGAGTTAGATTTTTCATGAGAGCCAAGGGGGATTGGTTTTAATGAGAGAACTTAGAGCGGTTAGGATTGAGGACTGAGGAGCTGGCGTGGGGATTGTGACGGATGATGTGCATTGTTTGCTGGCGATTGGATGGAAGATGGATGTTTTTAATGTGGTTATGTGATGGGAACGCGATTATTGACGTGCGGTAAAAAGATGCACATCGCTTGAGATGGGATCGGTCGTTTTCCTGATGTGGTAGTTTTTTCTTTTTTCCTTTTTTGTTTTTCTTTTTTTTGTTTTGCAGATTTATCTCGGCTAGTTTTCTGCGCAGTAACTTTTGCCTTGTTTTTAATGGATTCTGTTCAGCTTTGTATTGTAATTTCAAAAGTGCTTTATGGAATGCAATATGAAGATTGAAATATTCATTAGAAAGAGCTTCAATAGTTTTTAATGAAAGCACTTTTAGGAAAACGCGATTTCTCTGAAGTATGAAAAGAAAATCTTCTTTTGATTAAAATATCGCTTACTTTGATCGAGCTATTAAAACATGAGTTTGAAGCTGTATCAGACTACTTTTGCAGTAGTAATACTTGTATACATTTTTTAAATTTGATCTTTACCATTTAATAACGTATTTATAAATCAATGTAATTAATAAGATGTTAAAAATACATCTAGGGGTTACCAAGAATTTCAAGTTATTGATACTTTCTAACTTATTTTTAATTACAACAAAAAATCTGTAATACAATTTATTATCTTTGACTTGAAAACAAAATGATGACTCAAAATTTTATCAAAATTAACATTTGAAAAAAGATAAAACATTATAATATCGTCTACATCTACTTGTTATGATTATAATACATTGATCATATTTTGAGTTGAATAAAAATAAATCTTATATAACCAATCTAATAAAACCTCGAGTAAAATTATAAATTATTTTGTCAGCTTCTTTGAGTTGCAGAAAATTATTTAGTCCCGAGTTATTATATAAATTTTTGATGGAAAATATAAACGTACTTTGGTAAAACTAATCAAATAAACTTTTACTTTTAAATTATAATTGCGTATAAAATATTTACATAAAGTTTTAATTAGCTCAATTTTAAAAATTTTATTCAATCTTGTTTTGAATAAAGCTTATTACACAAATACTTTTGAAAAAAAGTATTACAACTTAAAAAATTATATATATTTATGTGAAAAAAATCAAATTATTTACCATGTATCTACGCAATCTCTAACAAAATGATTGCTCAGAAAATGTTGCAATGTATGAATTCTAATTGCTATACTACGATCGACGCTTTAATATCTATCCAAGATGACACGACGGAAATAGAAATAACATCAGCCTGGATAAGAAGCAAAAACTTGAGCAACGAAAATGCAGCGCGACTTTGACGAAGTTTGTGCATGGATAGTGCATTTTCACATTTCAGCCAGCGGCCGGCCTAAAATTACGTGTTTCGCGGCGCAGACGGCCCCAAAAAATAAACAAAGTTTGGCACTAGGTAGCTGCTCATCGACACTATCAGCTTAGCGAGCAACAGGTCTAAAAAAAACTCGAAGCACAAGCTTGTATCGTCCTTAAAATAAATTTGCCTTGTGACAACTATATGCAATAGGACACCGATAAGATATCTCAATGACTACGGTCTCGGCTTTCAGAACTTTGTTTACAACGTATGCAACGGTAGTTTGTTACAAATAAAAGGAAGTCGATGCATCGGACATAAGTTTGTAATTTGACGCTTTGTAAATAAAATTATGCTTCTAATTTTGTGTGACACTGGGAAACAATTTTATTTTATATAGTTGTTGGCTTGGAATTAGTATATATCATTATCTAGCAATCAAAAATATTTTTTTAGTTTAATTAAAAGCATCAAAGAACTGGCAATAACAACATGAGATTCAGCTAAACGTTCTTCAAAACCACAATCATTGACAATCAATTTCTAACTTCATATGTATAAAAAAAAAATTTGATAAAAGAATAATCCAACAATGAAATTTCGCTTGACAATTCGAAATATATCAATCTTAAAACTCATCTCTGCAATAAATATAACGATAAGATAACCCGAGAAACGCAGGACTTTGCACTGCATGTACATTTCTGGGACATCAGCACGTTATAATCAAGCGCATCGATAAGAGTTCGGCGGCACCCCAGGTAAAAGCGATTCGCGATGCTAATTTCATTGGAATATGTATGAGCATGTTGAAAATGCATATTATCATTTGTAAAGTGGATACATCGGCTTCAAACAAAATGAAACAGATAAGATAAAGAATTCGAGCGAGGCTATAATATTTTTCGCTAGACGTCGCAGCACGGCCTAAAGCCACGTACATGTGTCACTGACAGTTCGATACACTTTGAACTCTCACTTCACATGGGTCAGTCTAATTCAGACTTGCATGAGAGAGAGATAGAAGTTTATGAAGAAGTGACATTGTGTAATGCAATAACGGCTTTATTAAGCAGATTGATAATCCAATGTAGCCGAAAGGATGGACTTTGGAAAATGTAGGTTACTTAATGCTAATGAAAGTGCAGAATGCGGTCAAAAGCATTAATTGTAATTCATTAAAATTTTTTGACTATTTTTATCAGGGAACTGGTATACATGTGTAAGTTATTTAAAAGTTAACGTTTCACGAGCAATTTAATTCTTGAAAGACTCTTTCATACGCTTTTAATCTTCTGCGAGTACTATAGGCATTACGAATTTTCTTTGTTTACTTGCCAAGAAATTAAAATTCAACGAATAGACCAATCTTCGACTCTACCACCCTGAAGCTCTTCGCGACTTTGCAGTTTACTTTATAACAGCACTTTAATTATTCAATTTTATGGCCGTAAATTATTAAAATAAGAAAACAAGTTATGTAAATTTTTCATTTTTGACAGAAATACCGTTAATTAATTATTTACGTTTTTTAAAGGATAGGAGTAAGTAATAAAACCTGTTTAATGAAAATGTCAATGTATAATTTGTACTTAAAAATAAAATAAAATTGTGATATTATAATTAACATGTCTATAATTTTTTCTGCTCTGTTGAATAAAATGAGATGCAGAAATTCATGAAAATGAATATTTTTACCGCGAAAACATTTCATGAATACTAAAACAAAATTTTTTCTTGGCCCAACATCCGAGCAAGTATCTCCACAGACTCGTCTGACAGTATGACATAACGAATTTAAAATTTCAACCAAATACTCTCATTGATACAAAGACCCATACGTCTCTCAAACTCAAATTTCAAGACGAAAAAATTCAGCGCCAATAAAGGCACACGCCATTCATCTCAGCGCAGCGCGAACTTCATGAATTTTAACCAGCCGAATTGAAACTTTAATCTCACGAGGCCCTCCCCCTGCAGCCCACTCAAAAAGACCCTTTCACCTCCCACCTCCTGAAAATAAAGTTCGCCCCGCAAACACCCCCGGCCCAAACTTTCGTCCTACTTCCTCCGGAATCTCCGCGAGTATCCCACAATACCGGCGGCCCAAAATTCAATCCAATTTCCATTAGACGCACTCGGCGTACAAGTAGGTCATAAACTATATATATCCCGGCTCAAAGCCCGCTCCTCGCCTCATCTCCAAACTCCAACCAGAAAAAAAGCCCTCGAAAAACCAAACTAAAAGAGCAGCTCTCGTGTGTATTGTGCAAACGAGCGCAACACCTCCGCCGACTAACCTCCTTCTCTCCTCTCGGCGCGCATCTCTCCCCGCATCGAAAGAATTCAAAGCCCGCGCTCGCTTCGCGGCCTACACACACACACACACATGCACACGGACATACGGATACATATACAGATACACATACGCAAGCGCGAGCGCAGCATCATCAGCAGGAAATGTGGGCAAGGCGTCAAAGAGCAAACAGCTGTTTGATGCAGAGAGCGCGCGGCTCTGTCGGACGGACGGAAGAGCCGCGGCCAAGAAAGCTGCGTGAGCTAGCTCCGACCTTGACCCACGACCTCGTCGACGATCGCAAGCGCGCGCGCGCGCGTTTAAATAAATATAAAGCCGGCCGCCGCCGTCGACGACGACGAGAGATTAAAGAGACAGAGAGTATGAGAATGAAGGAGAGAGAGAGAGAGAAACAGAGAGACATTAGGTAGACGTGCATAGCTATAGAGAAGCTAACTCACCGGCTTGCCACATCCTCGATAAGCCAGGAGGTGTATGTACGTATGCCTGAATAGGAGGAGGAGGCGAGCGCGTCGGAGAGCGACCCGGGTCAGGTCGTCCTCCTGGCGCGAGACTGTCCGCGCCGAGCGCGCCGCGGCTCAGAGCAGACACACACGAGGCGAGCGCGAGGCTTTTTTTCTTTCTCCTTTACGCGGATTCTCGGCTCTCTGTACGTGTATATATGTGCGCCGAGCGCTATACGTGTGTCTCTCTCTCTCTCTCTCGTCCCCTCCTCTGTAGGCGATGACGACGGGCCTGGAGAGGACGAACCGAAGAGGACACCTGCTTTACCGACCATCTCTCCATTATTGCCGATATGTTTAGGCGGAGAGATGAGAGCTGGCTTTTCGGGTCAATTGCAAGGAATTCGGATGGTTTTTTTTGGGAGGGAGAGAGTGCAGGTTAATTTTAGAGATGAGCGCGCAGGTGGCTGGTGAACGGTTGTTGGAGGAGGTGGTAGAAAGTTCGGATGATTGGTTTGGAGGTGCTGCTGATGTTGGTAATTAATTTGTTTAGTGAGGCGATTAGTGACGCTGCGATGTTGTGTAATGAGGGCCGTGGGATCTTTGGCTCGGCTTGAAAATTATGATTTTAGGTTATTATAAAAGCGCGGGGCTTGTGCAGGGTAAGTAGCGCTTTTGATGCTAATTAGAAAGTTAATTAGGGATATCGAAGGAATAGAGAACGCTTGATGGGAAACGCATGTTTCACGGTAATTATTAGATCATTTTTGGCGGTGACGAATTAAATAATTTGTGCGTGTAAATCTGCATTATTGGCACGAATGAAGACTGTGGCGCCGGTATCTAATGATTTCCATATAGTTGTAAAAAAGAAAACTATTTTGTATCGTAAAATAAATCCGTGGTTTCTCAAGATAATTGCACAAGTTTTCTCTTCTTTTCTTTTTTTAAAAATTCAGTTAACATTGTTTTTTGACGGCTTGAAGGTTCTTTTTTCCTATATAATAGAGCTACGTTTTACTTATTTAGACCAACAGAAAAAACTACCTCTTAAAGTTATCGCAATAATTATATTTGATATAATTATTTTATAATTCTATAAATAATAGTTATATAATAATATAATAATTTTATATTTCAACTGTTTCTCTAGTTTCGAGAGCATTGTCAATTTCTCAAATATGTAATCTAAAAATGAACTTTCACAATTATCATGGAAACTGCATATTTATAACGTACAAAAATCAAATTCGTTCAATCATACTTTGTTTATTTTTAAAATGGTTACACACTATAATTTTTTATTTTATTCAAAAAATATAGTTGCATGTCTATTTTTTTCAACGTCAAAAATAAATATTTGAAATCCTCAAACAGTAATATTATCGTTATTATTTATTTTAAAAATATTTTGAAATTCCAGCGAATAGATACAGAATTCATAAAAAGTTATTTCAGTTATATACCCACGATATCCCGTATTAAGTTAACGACTTTCTTTCAAAATTATTTACTCAAGTGGTTACAACTTAAACCAATATTGAGAATAGAATTCAGAATTCCACATCAAAAGGATCCAAATAATTACTGCACGCAAGAGACCTCCAACACACGCAGTTCATCGATTTCGATAATATTCCCAGACCTTGTACGCGGGTGAACGACCTTCCAAATTACGAAATCCCCATTTCAAAATTCACCTTACACCTCGATATACGCTTCAATTATGAAAACTTCGCGCCGCGGCGCGTTTTGTAAGCTCGCGTTTACGCAATAAATACATTTTTAATGCGCCCAGGCTCGCGGTACGGCACGGAAAAGTTTCTTAAGAGCGGCCCGTTAAGAACTTCCCGTAAGAATGGCTGTTGTTTTTAGGAAAATGTCGCTTTCGTTCTTACTCAGGCGAGCGCGCGGCGAACTCATATACTGCACTCCGCGCTAGACCTGTAATTTTAACGATAACCAAGCGCGCCAGGAGATTTACGACTGGCGCTCAATTGGTTTTTCTTGCGGAGGGAGGGGGGTAGTTGGGAACTACGCCCTTTCTTCAAAATTAGAGTGATTAGGTGAATTTCCGCGCTCTGTAGTTTCCGCGTGAGCTTGTGTTATTAATTACGAGCTCGACAATCCGTGCGCTAAAGAAGAAAAACAACGGCTATTATCGCGATAGTTGCTGACGGCTCGTGCGTAAGTACAGTACTTTTTCAATTGAAAAGCGAAAAATAATCATTGTTTTCGTTGGTTAATAGGCGGAGAAACTTTGTCGAAGGAAAAAAAGTAGGCGCGGGCTATAATTATATCCAAGCTCTAGAAAATCTAAATACACGAACTTCACCTCCATTGCAAAAGCGAGCGGCGAACTTAATACGGCACGTAGAGGCGAAGATTGAAACGTCCGCAATTCCCCTTTATCTGTGCGAATATATACTCCTCTCTCCTCTCTCCTACTACATCACCTCTCTGGCTTTTATCAGGCCAATAACGCGCCGGTATATCGCGGCCACGAACTTCGGCACGTATTATAGATTAGTCGAAACAAAAATATGCAGGGATATATCGAGTTGAAACAAAAATTCTTCATACATACAACAACACTCACCGCGGCGCGCGTTCTGAAAAGAAAAACAATGCAGAAGAGCGGAACTATATAACCTCCATTAAGCGCATCTAGCCGCCCACGCGCGGACGTCGAAAATTCAAAACACGCGCTCGCTTGAACTTAACGTCGGCTCGCTTTCCCACCTCTCTCTCTCTCTACTTTCGCTCTATAGGTATATGACCCCCGTGCGCTCATCTTTCTCTACTCTCTCTCTTTTTCGGCCGACACGTACACACTTCAGGGGCTCCCCACGCGAGCGCCCGCTTGTATAGCTGTGTGCGTGCGAGACGTGGCACTACACGAACATTCGTCTGGATGCGCGCGCGCTCGCTCTATACGACTCTTTATTCTGTTATCTTTTCGAAAGACAGAGAGCACTCGGGAGGAAGGTAGCGCGCGCCTAGCGGAATGTAGATCAGCCGTGAGGGTATATTTGCGCGGAGCTTAGGGATCGAGGCTGCGCTTTTTTTTTTGCTGTTCGAGCGAGGAAGAAATGAAAAGTGCGCGGCGGGGCTTGGAGTTTGTTAAACAGGAAGAGTACATCCTGCATTTGTAATTTGAAAAGTGTCCGGAAGTGGTATTCAAATATTTTAGTTTAAAAGCTGGACGATCGAGGCACGGGTGTATATCGATGGCCGAGCTCTGCTCGATAATTGAAAAGAGTCGGGAAGCGGCCGATTTGTGTATATGGAAATTTTCATGGTTTTGGAAATGGAATAGGCTATTTTTGTACGAAGATCTTATCTTTTGTTTATTTTGCTTGCAATACCTCTAATTTACGTGACAGTCTCATCAGCTAAATTTCATGAAATAATGCGCTTTCTACTTTTTGAAAATAAAAGCATAAAAAGGGAAGGCATAATTTTTTTCTTTTATCTGTACACGTAGAATATAACTTTTGTACATCGTGTATAATCATATCTTCTGTCTTATAGCCACAGAGCTATACCTATTAAACATGTATAATTCATTCAGAGTCAATCTTAATTTTTTACAATGAAACGTATGATGGACACATGCTTTGACAGCCATCGACGATTTGAAAATCCAATTTGAAGTTTTATTTACAGAAATTGCTTGAAATTATTTAAAAAAATCATATTAAACATATTTCAACGTTGCATGAGCATATAGAGGTTTACAATAGGAACTGTAAACAGCTTATGAATGATCCAAAAACAAGAAGGTGGAGGTCCGCAGGATCTGACGCGCATGAGATATTGAAGTGGCCTAGTTCTCAGACGTGATTGATCGAGAACGTTTAATTGCCCAGTTCTTTTTATGCGCTGGTACCATCAAGACCTGACACGAGCTTTATAAGCGCGGCACATCGTAAAATTCAATATTTATTTTAAAGTTTTCCTTCCGTCGTGTGATTCTTGCGAAACACCGTGTTTAGAATATACCGAAACGTTTGGAAACAAAAAGATTGTTTTATTTTAAACGTTTGAATTTTTTTAGTATGTATATTTTGTTTTAAAATATTATACTGTCCTTATCCTTTTTAAAACAATTTTTTATACTTAATTTTCATCAAACTCACGTACATTGAAATATTTGATCAAGAAATGAATTAATATTTTCCCTTCAGTAAAGTATAAAAATCTATAAAACAAAATCTAAATAATGACGCGTAAATAGTTCTAGTAATTTATTTATTTTAACAAATAACGATCTTTTTTATATTTTCTCGTGTTATATACTGAATCCATAAATATATACAGCGAACGGATTCGTTTACTGATAAATAAAATGTCAATAAAAAAATGTTGTTTTAGAACAGTGTATTGGAATATTAATATCTGTAGAATATAAAAACGGAACCAGAAAAATCATATTTGAATGTTAACATACTTCTTTCAAGCGACAATATCACTAGTAAAAACTTTATTGCTTTTTTCTCGCTTTATCACACTCGAACAAACGTTTTGCATAACATTTGACCCTGAAAGTGTCATTATGTGTACGCAGTAATTTAGCAGCATAGAATTAAATAGCCTGACCATAAAGTGAATGCGTCTACTAATTACGTGATTATTTTCAATTTGCTCGTTGAAATTTACTTTTGAGATAAACTTTTTAGCAATCAAAATGCATTTTGTTATTTAGTTACCATAAGGAAACATATTTTCTCTTGACAACATTTAAAATATAGCTGTCGAAACGTGACATTACTTCAATCCAGTAATTTCCTGACAAAATCACAGTGTCTTTCACATTAATTAAGAAAAGGATAATTATGGATGACAAACAGTTTAATGCAATATATTTAGTAAATTACGGATATAAGTAAATTGTTTTATAAAAAATAAGCTTACTTTGTCTTGAATGAAGATACGGTTGTATTTTCATAATTATAATTTTTGTGATTAGTCTTTTATAGTCTTCTATTAAAATATTGAAAATACTAAAAAAAAGTACATGCATACGTTAGAACGTGTCACTTGCTGAACATCACTGCACTCGACTGTCAGCTTCGCTATACTATAGCGGAAAAAATGTTAAAGTATGTCTCGTATTTTTAGCTGCTCGAGAATATGGTAAATTTTTATAGATTTTCCCTTTAAGCGTAGAGTTAAAAATACTTATGCATTTTAAATATATATGGTGTATTTTGTAAAATAAAATAAAATAAGGTAGCTTCGAATTTTATAATGAAATTATCAATAATTACAACATTAAAAAATTATTATTATTAACTGTACACATAAAAAGACTGCAGTTCAGTATAGAAGTTCATCAATATTTCTAAAATTAAATACACCCAATGCAACGCCTAATAAGGACATAAATAATTTTTGTTCCGCATGATAAATTTACTTTACCGCTTATTAAAACAACCATTCCGCTAATCATAACCCACGATAAAAAGACTCTAAAAACAAAGCGAGCCGCTTGAAAAACAATACAAGCCGCGCCGATTCCGCTGAACGGGAGAAACTGCAAGAAGCAGGTAACAATTTGCGCCCGAATGATTAATAAGATTCGCGAACGATGTCTTTCTCTGGCTCTTCCAAGTTCGACTTACACAGCGCACCGGCTCCGCGGAGAGAAAGCTCACTTGGACAATGAAGTTTCACAGTAATAACTGTAACGTAACCATGAGGTGTGCTCAATTGCAACCGCATCGCACACAATTATTAGAGATTACAACATATAATAATAGGACACTTCACAGAAGACTCCGCGGAGACAGGAAGTCCCGAAGCGCTTAATTATTTTCAAATCATAATGAAAGCCCACTGCAACCCGAAATAACACTTTGCCAGCCGCTTCTTTTTCAGTGTTTTTGGTCACGAACGCCAGAGGATTGCCCCCCCCCCCCCTCGCCGTCATTGCGACAGATCGGAATCTATGAAGACAGTTTAAAAATGGCCGTTTGTAAAGACCGTCACGTTATTTCGGACGAAGAGTAACGCGAAATTCTTCTTTTTTTTCAGCAGTATTCGCAGCTATTAGGAGAGACGCTAAAGCCGATTTGCGGCTAAGATCTCTTTTTGTATCTTTAAAAATAAGTGATATTCACGAAGGCGCCGCTCGAGCGAGCGAGCGAGCGGACTGCCAGGCCGAGTGTGTCCACCGCCGCGTGACGTCACGCTGTTACCGTTCATCAAAGAATGCCGTGCTAACGGAATGACGTCACAAAAATTTTAAAGCGCTACGTCGCCGCCAATACCGAAGCCGTTACCGACAATTTATAATGGATTATAAAGTTTCTCGCGGCTCGATATTCACTGCACTTGACATTCTTTTTTTTTTCTTCGATCTACATCGGAAAAACAATCTATATTAATGATTCGCTGAGAATTTTTCATGAAAGTTTTACTGCATATTCATACATTTATGAGAAAGGAATGCATCAACTGAAGTTTCTTTTTATTCGCCGAGCTTTTCCGGAGAGCCATAATAGCGAAGGCGAATAGATGATTAGAAACCGCTGGCGGAACAACAGCTGATAAGCCCCTAGGCTACGGAAAAATCTCGACGCACAGGCAGCCGGCAACGAATGGAAATGTTTTATGTGCCGCGTGCGAAATACATTTTGGAAGTGTCTTCAACGTCTCTCAAGCGAGTCATAAGACAGCGTTATTTAATGCGCGCGTCGACGCGAGCTTGGAAGCAGCGAAAACGCGAGGAGGAATGCGAAATTATCGAACTCTCCGCGCGGCGGGGCAGCTTTTTCTCGCTCGGCGAGTCGACGAAATAGATAAGCCGTGCAGCAATCGCATATTCTGCGCCGGGAATAAATGCCGGGAGAGCGAGAGCTTTCATAATTCGGAGTTATCTGCTCGCGGGGCCGAGCTAATTTTCATTAGAGCCGCTCCGAAAACGCCACTGGCAATTCGCGTGCTTTTTAACGACGAAATATTTTATTTACGTTGAAAGCTCGATAAGGGGAATTATTTAATCTATGCCTATCTTGTTTCCCTTTACGAAATCGCAGACACAATCGGCCAGATAAGCAAATCTACGCTCGGCGATAATCTGTGACAAAGAATCAGTCGATTCGACACGAAGAAAGAAACAACAAAAGCTCGCGACGTGAAGCAGACAATTATTTTCCTGCCCGCGAGCACCGAGTTATATTTCCAATCGTTCGACGCATAAACATTCCGTCGATTGCAAACCGCTCCTCCGATTTTCCAAAAAGCTCTTAACAAAGCGAAAAGCCCCGCATAAACTGCATAGCGCACTCGAGAGGCAAACACAGTCGGAGCACTCTCTCTCTCTCTCTCGCAATCAAACAATTCAATCTCATTCCGAAAACGACCAAACACACATCCACAGAGAGCGGAGCTCTCTCCGCTATAGGAGAAAGAGCCACCCGCTCGCTCGCGCAAGCACGTCAATAAACTCGACACGATCCAGTCTCACACTTACACAGGCGCACACCAGGGCCCGCTCTCTACCCCCTCCTCTTATGCGCCGCTCGCGAAAAGCTCTCCAGGCACGAAAGCCGAGGGTAGCGAGCGAGCGAGCGAGAGGGAGAGAAAGCTCGCTGCTACCCCACTGACCTTCATTCTAAACTTCCACCCCCGCGCAAAAAGCAGCAGAGCAGAGCAGCGGAGCAGCGCGGAAAGGAGCTCGCTCTCTCGCGCTAGCTCTCTCGCCGTCGGCGGCTATATAGCTCGGCCGAGCGCGAGAAAAAATCGATAAAACTCACGTTGCGCTAGACCTAATTTCGGCTGCGCTCTCGCTCTCTCTCTCTCCCTCTGGGGGGCGCGCATCGGCGACTTCCTCGATGCTTGCCTGCTTGCGCGCGCGATTGTCTAAACGGTGCCGAGCTGCTGCGAGAGAGAGAGAGAGAGTGCCCCGGGCGCGAAGGACGCAAACGCCAAGGCGCGCACACGCATATTGCAGCGCGCGCGCAACGTCGGCCACGCAACGGGCTGCTCGTTCTCTCTGTGCGCGCACACATAGCCAAAGAGACCGAGAGAGAGAGAGAGAAAAAAAGAAGCGAGAGGCTAGAAGCTTGCGCGTGAGACGAAATGTCGCGCAAGGTTGTACGAGCCGAGCTAGTGCGCGGAGAGAGAGAGAGAGGGGGGAGGGAGAACCACTACGACACGTTGCCTGCTCTCTCTCTCTCTCGCAATCGTCGCTGGCTAGCGACACTCACCCACATTCCCTCTGGTTACGGCTCGGAAAACGTGCCTTGGAGAGGAAAATAATTTTTTTTTTCTAGGTCGCAGACGGTGAACGTCTTGGAGAGCTGCGTCGCAAGCGAGTAGAGAGCGCGCATTATCTCGCCGATGAAACAGCGGCTTTTCCTATCGCGAGAGCTCGCCTCGATCGGTCGATAACGCGACGTTTTTTTCGTTCACGTGATGACGGCGCTCCGTTTTTTTCTCCTCTCCTCCCGTTCCTGCGCTCGCTTTCCCGCACATCAGACATCAGAGCGAGAGAGATCCACAGCGGAGGAAAAGTGGACACTCCGCGCGCGCGGACGGGAAGAGCAGGCGGAATAGCCGAGGGAAAAGTGAAAACAGAGAGAGGGGCTCGCGCTCCTCCTACCTCCGGACGTATACCCAAAAATAACAACCACCCAGCGATTAACGGGAGAGCGTAAACAATCGCGACGTCGGCGCCGAGCCCAGCGTCACCGCGGCCCTCTGCCCAATAACCCTAGAAACGAAGAAGAAAAAAAAAGCAGCTCGCGGGAGCTGCTAACGTAACCGAGCGGACGGCAGCCTGCAGCGAAAAGTGCCCCCGTCGAGAGGTGCCTCTGCCCTAACCTCAAAGCCACTGTTCTCGGGCCGACGGGCGGCCCGAGCGGCCGAAACAATCGCTCGTAAAACTAATGGCGAAGCTGGTACTGACCTGTGCCGTAGTGCGATCGCTTGGTGGCTCCGTTCTCGACGTCGCAGTCGAGGGGCCGCTTCCTCGAGTCGGCGATCTCCGGGGAGGGACACGTCTCCATTCCCGAGTCGGCCGCCATCTTGCCCACTGACTGCTGCTACTACTGCTGCTGCTGCTGCTGCGCTACTGCTCCTTCTCTCTCTCTCTCACTCTCTGTCTCTCTCTCTCTTTCTTTCCTCTGGGTGTGCGAGCGAGCGCGCACAGAAACACTGACACACGCGCGCAGGGATATATACTTCGTTGATTTTTCCCCCTACTGGCGCTCTCGGTTGCGTTACGGTGTTATATAGAGGAGAGTGCGCGAGCAGAGCGCAAAGGCTACTGCTATGCTCGCAGCGCGCGCTCGCGGCTCTCCGCGCGATCTCGCTCGCCTCTCTGCGAGTGTGCGTGCGCGTGTGTATATATGTATGTGCCTCTTCGTTTATTCGGCTGCGCGCGCACACACGCAGTTATACACACTGACGGAGAGCTTGTGCGTTCTGCTGCTGCTGCTGCTTCCTTCTGCTGTATGGCTCTCTCGTAGATTTTCTTCCTCTCTCTCGCCGATAGAAAGCTCTCTCTCTGTCTGTCTCGATGGTTATATAGGAGTGTGTTATTGCGACAGGCTGCACCGCTGACGCATATACATATGCGCGGCCGCTTCGACCTCTTCGCACTCTCTTTGCAGCTTTGTAGATAACGAAAGGAGGGGACTTGCACGCGCACCTATATACTCATAGATACATATACGCACAGGGGATATATATATATGGATATTTCAACACTTGTTATGCACACACTGTAGAACTGCGGCTGGCCCCCGCGTGCTCAGCCCGATGGATCTGCTTATGTATGTCAATATATTCCTCGCCGCCCCCGTCTGCGGAAACTCGCGCGCGCACGTGCGATTCTCTCCCTCTCTCTCTCTCTCTCTTCTGCTGCTGGCTCCTCTCTTTTTCTCTCTTCTCTGTTTACCCGACGTGTGTGTACGGGGGATGACGAGAGAATACAAGAGCGCGAGCGCGCGATGAGACTGCGTGAAGGGATGAAGATAGGCGTGTATGTATATGTGTTACAATGTGATAACGAGAGCTATATATATGCGCTGGAGATGTGAGAGATAGATACTGACAGGACGAACGATGCTGCGTGCTGCGAGGACTCGGAGAACCTCGGATGTATATTTACGCGAGCGCGTGTCCACGATTTTTTTTTCTTAATGTTTTTATAGGGATATGCTGTGGCGGCGTGTGTGTGTGTGTCGCGGGGGTGGAGGGGGGAGATGTGACGATGCTGATAGATAGGCTAGATGGCCGAGCGAGAGAAGTGAATACAATATGTGTGTGTGTAAATATATATGTAATATATATATATGTATATTTATACTGTCCGCACACTCGCGCAGCACACACGCAACACACTCGCGCGGGCTGCCGCGTCTCACTGCCGACTGCTGGCTCTCTGCGCGCGCTCCGATCGCCAGCTCCTCCGCCGCTCTGCAGTTAGCCGCCGTCGCCGCCGCCGCCGCCGCTGGCTGCCTATACGTACAGTCCCCTGTCTCTGTGTCTGTGTCCCTCTCTCTCTCTCTATGCTTTATCTCGCTCCTCCCCGCTCTAGCCTCGCGCGCCGAGAGACCAGCTGGTTTCCCTGGCGCTCTGTCTCACTCTATATAGGCACTCTGGCGCGCGCAAGTATACCGCGTGGCAAGGTTGGAGTCTGTCTCTCTCTGTGTTGCTATCTGGCAGGGACGAGCATGCAGAGCGCGGAGATAGAGAGAGAGAGGACCGGAATGGGAGAATTCGAGGGAGGGGGTAATTTTGATTTTGGAACGGGATGCGATGGGGTGAGCGAGGTGGTAATTGAGGGTGTTGAGGAGGAGAGTGGTTGTGTTAAGTGGATAATGCTGCGGTTGTAATGAGGGAAATTTCGGTAGCGTTCGAATTGATATTCGGTGCCGTTCGAACGCCCGTTTTTCGTTATTCTTTTTAGAATGTTTGAAAAATCAGCGCTGGTAATGATGTTAGTGCGCGATGATTAAATTCAATTTGACTGATGATTTTTTAATAGCTTTATAAAGGTAATCTCACAACGCATTAGTCGACTTGGCTAACTATAGCGATAATCTGCAGTTTCGATCGGCTCGCTAACTACTCGCTTTATGGGCAAAATCCAAAGTTTCTTGATCCATTTAGCGGGCTGATTGGTAATCAAACGCTTTGCAGCCGTGTACGAGCGGACGCAGTGCTCCGGTTGTCAAAAAACTTGATGACTAATCGAATAAATTGTTGATATTGGCTCAATGCGCGCGAATCGATTACATTTGTTTTTTCAAAAATATAGGGTCACCCAATTTCGACAGACGCGCGTGTTATTTGCAAGATCGGCAATTTCGACGAATTTACCGTTTCCTATATGTGCTTTCTGGCCGTTAAATTGATATTTTCAGCTAATTGCTGATATAATTATTTGGAATTATTTAGCGCGCGATGTTAATGGTTGAGTCAGTGGTGAGATGTATTTTTGTTGATTCTTTCGGCAATGTTTATTTTAATTTAATTTTTGTTTTCGTTATTTCGAAGTGATAAATGATAGTTGTTTCCTTGACGAAAACTTTGATACTTTCGAAGTTTTGTTTAATGGCACGTTATTCGCGTGCATAATTTACTTTAAAAATTATTCATGTCTATACGTAAGTTGTTATACTTGTTGATGAATCATTATTAAGAAACTTATATTTTTAATAAAAAAATCCTTATGTTGTGGTAAATATAGTACAATTTACTTATTTACTTGCCGAGTGTTGTATTATTGTAATATTACAAGGATAGCATTACAATGAATGATATGAATGACGTTAACAAACAAGGTATGCGTAACATCGAAACACACATCATACCCGTGTATTTACTGCCATTGGCGTAGAATTATCTTATCTTTATCTCGAGATAAGAGATGACATCAAATAATGATTTATGGGATGTTTTCGTTGAAAACTAACATTGTGAGAATTTTTAAGCGCATATAACTATCGAAACAATTAAAACTAAATATTTATCTTCATTAGAAATATTTTTTTGCTATAAGGAAATTTAAAAGTTGACATGTAGATAGAATTTCAAAAAATATTAAGTAGTTTAACTAACTACATTCTTTATATTAGTTATTCAACTACAAATATGTGATTTTTATAATATTTTACTCAAAATAGGCCAGCCATAAATAATAATAAAAAAGAACATTAATTTAATCATAATGAGAAAACAAATTTACTATTTATCTCAGAATGAATTTAAATGAGCATTAATGTACTCTAATTCTCATAAATGTGTTAGTCGTAACTAAATATAGTAGAATATTATTGCAGTAGACAAATCGCTCAGAGTTTGGAACGCTTTCAAAAAATCTTTAAGGGGAAAGTAAAAATAAGATCCATTTTGTTAATTTTAAGGAAACTGAAGTGTATTAGAAATTTTGCCATTTTAATCTATTTAATGACGGATATTAAATTATTTATCAGATTTAAAATATGCATAACAAAACACCCATTTTTATGCCATTTTTGTAATAATATTATGCACTTTTTTTAAATTCTCTAAAAATATTAACATACACAAATTATAGTTATAAAACGTAGTTTGTAAAAAGAAAATTTTTATGCGATAAAAAAGTTAAATTTTGTACATGAGTTATAAATTATTATGAATTAATTTTTCTCGTAAAAATTTGTCTAATAAATCTTAGCATGTTCATTGACACAATTTCATGTCAAAAAATTGTTTAGTGACGTTGGAAACTTTTTGATTTTCTTATGATAAATTTCCAGAGCAAAGTTTACCATCAAAACTTTTCGAAAGCAGAAAAAGCAATCAAGAAACTATCATTTGAAAAAACTTCAAAACTATTTCAAACAAAAGCTATTGTACACACTCCTAAAACTTTAACAACTCCACAACAAACTGAAATTGTTATGTAGTAGTAATCTAACAAACCATTTCCTAAAACAATGAACAACACAATAAAACGTGGAATTTACCGAATTATAACAAAAACTTGCTAATAATATGATAATTTTATATTTCTTGTCAATATTACGTGCACACATACACTCCAATCGTTTATTTATTTTCATTTAACGTTCGTAAATAAATAAAATATTCCATGAATCGATTGTAAACGAATCGAACCGTTAATTAAATTATTTATTAAAAAATCCATCTGACCAATCCAAAAAGAAGCCAAACCATTTCGATTCACAATAACCAAACCAAATTAATATTCTCTACCCCGCGAATAACGTTACCTCAAAACAAAACCATACACTTTTCCAAACAAACCGAGCGCCAACTTTCATCACCTCCACCAAAAATCAGAAGAAAAAAACAATAACTCCCCCACGTATTGTTCTTCTTCATAAAAAGAAAAAAGCACTTCCAACCCTCCACACCGCAGCCAAAACTCACCGCTCAATTATTACTCACCCACCAAGCCCTCACCCAGCCATTCACCCAACCATCCACCATTCCTCTTATTTGGCCAACAATCGAGCCCGCCGCTCGACAAGGTACCAGCCCTGGCGACATCACCGGCCGCCCGAGCGCCACCCCCGCCGAGCCATCCGTCTTTTTCTCTCGAAACTTTCGCGCTTTTCCCTCTCTCTCTCCTCGAGAGCTCGGCCAGCCTTCCCAGCTGCGCACATCCGGCTTCTATAACAGCTCGCAAGGCCGGCGCTCAGCTTACTTCCTGCCGAGCGATTCGATATCCTTAGAGAGCAGTTCGATTGTGCCGCTAATAAGGCTGCAGGTGCGTTCGCTTATACTCGGTATTTCGTTACTCGCCGGGCGCTCTCTTATTGTTCTGTGCTTTTTTTTTCTCTACAGCTATACCGTTTGCTAAGTGAGAGAGCTGCGAGCGCGGGGTTTCATTCGTGATCGAGCACTTTCTTTAATTAAAACGCCGAGAGTAAAGCTTCTCTCTCTCTCTTTCTTGCCCTCATGGAAAAGAGGAACTTGGAAATCGCGCGGCGGCTTTTGTTTTTCTTGCCTTTTAGACTTAGTTCTTTTAGAGGGAGAGAGCTCCGAGGCGCGCTCGGCCAAATTGTTTGCGTCTTGTTTTTAACGCTGTTTACCGAGTTTACGCCGTTTGATGTTCCTTTTTCCAAGTCGCGCGCGCGCTACGCGAACTGACCTACTTCTGGGACCAGCCGCGCTCTGAGAATGGTTTAGCCGGGGACGGTTTCGGGATCGTGAATTTGTTGCCGAGCCACGCGAGGTGACGAGAGCCGAGACGGAAAATAGTCTTCGACTTCGCTCATCGATTTGCATTTTTTGAATGAGCGAGGAAACACTACATGAATAATCCTCGTAGTAATTTGACTTTCAAGAAAAAAACACGCTTGAAAAGCTTACACGCGTTCCCGGATTATACAATGAATAACGCCTGACAATTATTCTCTGGCTACGGCGTTATGCATACTTAATTTCGCGGCATTTTCAACCATTCATTTTTCACTATAAAATCCGACATTCAAACGATACGCATCAGCCAGTCGATAGTTCAAGGTAAGCTTTACACAGCCTTGCCTGCTCGCCGCAAAATCCGTCATTTTTTCTCCTCTCACCCGCGAAAATTCAAAAATCATCCGGGAAAATCGCGAACGCGCGCGCTGCTAATTGCGATTATGCAAGGATTAATCAAGTGCAATGTCAGAGCGCGTTCACTGGGCAGAGCGCGAAATTGAAGCGACATTCGCAGCGTATATTCTGCCTGAAATGAAAACAGCCTTCGCGCCCGTGTGTTTATGCATGCACATATATTTTTTGCGCGGCCGGCTGCAGCAAAGCCCACTATACGGTTTGTAGAATTTCATATTCTTTTTCTCTCCGTGGAGGATCGTTCCGAGCAATGACGGGACAATAGGGATTGCTGATCGGGCAAATTATTATTTTGAAATTTAAATGGCCGAGCGAATTTTTAATTGAGCTTGCGTAGCAAAATAGCCGGGGTAACGGCTCTAGGAATGATTTATAGGAAGAGCTGATCGCTATCTATGAAGGTTAGCTGTTGTTACATCTTGCATGAAGATATTTGAAGTGCATAAGTTAATTAAGTGTTGTATTAAGGTAAAGCTACGTTTGTTGAATAAATAAAGTATTATTAAAATAGAATAGAATCGAATCCAGTGCAACAAACAAAAATTTCAAAAAAATGAAAAATCCCAAATTACAACTCAGCAACCATCGGTAGAAAAAAATTCCCCGAATAACAGAAATCACATCCCATCTTCCCGCAGACAGCGGACGACGCAGCAAGAAAGAAAAATCCTCCGCGAAGACCAAGTCACACAGGCTGAAATGGAAATCATCATTTTCTACTCTTACGCAAGCATACATAATCGGGAGCAGAAGCTATATCCACGAGCTCGTCGCGCAGCTGAACTTTTCACGTCGCTTTCACGTCGCCTGAAAATCCTCGATAATTAATTCGCCCCATCGGCTCTCTCTCAGTCCCAATCTTCAATTTTCCCTCGTCCAACTACATAAAAACTCATCCTCACGAACGAAATTCCTGGCTCTCACTGAGTGAAAGAGCCTCGAGGCGTGAAGAATAATCGATTTTTCTCGCACTCGGCGTTCGTATATACGTATATATATAAGAATCGAGTGGCGTTGTTTGGCCGCCGCAAGCGCGATTCCTGTTTTATATATATATATATATATATATATATTTGTATGTAGACACAGAGACAAGAGGAAGAGAGTCTCGGGGAGATATCGCCCGCATCGCCTCTTTTTCCATTCTTATGCAGAAGAGGGGACCAAGGAAAAAGAAAGAGAAGAGTATATACAGAGAGACGAGCGCTGCGGATAGTGTATGTGTACATATAGGCGAGGAATGCGAGCTGCGGGAGAGAAAGTACGTATATAAGGAATGGAGATATATTGGAAAAGCGGATGCACGTCTGAATGTTTCAGTAATAATTGTGAATATAAGCTGGCTTTTGGTGTTTTATCGAGGCGGGCAGATGGTTTTTCTATTATTGAGATTAGACGATTTGGAGTTGAATGTTTGATGCATTATGTGGGGGCTTGATGACTTATATACTCTGTATAGAGTCAGGTGAGTGTGCAGCGGCGTTTTCAGAATTCCATGAAAATTTTCGGCGATGAATGAACCGCGCGCTTGAAACGTTATACAACCTTCTAAATGAAAGATAAAGACGAAGGCAACGCCGCTAAGAAGATAAGACACCCAGACGTTATTTCACCCAATTATAGCCACAATAATAATTCATCGCTCGCCGTATTAAAAATCCATCGCACCGCTCGCATCCGCACCAAACTCGCAATAAATCCACAAAACAGCCACCTAAAAAAATAAAGTCGTCCTCTCTTCAATTTCACGGCCGACATACTTTCTCCCTCGCGCCCGAATAATCGCAATTTTCCAGCTGCGCAACCGTTAACCCCCCGGCGTGTATATACACACGCTTGCATCTCAATCTTTAATACCGATCTATTCCAGGCATCGATGCAGACGGAAGCGTCTCTATGTACGCCTCGGTTGAAACACTCCCTTGACGTGTATATAAGACAGAGGCGGCGGCGGCGCAGATAAGAATTAGAGAAGCGAGAGAAGATAGCGCGAGCGAGAGGCGAAATAGATAAGGGAGAGGAAAAAGAGAGAGAGGAGATAAAGCGACGCCGGCGATTTCGCTACTCGCGGAAGACGCTTGAGCTATCCGGGCCCGTAAATAATAACGGATTCCGGCGATTTTCGCTGTTCTGCCGCGGCGAGGCTGCCACTTTTTGCGGTTAAGATGGAGGAGTGGTGACGTTACGCGTGAAGTGTAGCCGCGAACGTTTTGATTGAGAAGGAAGATGTATATAGTTGCGAGAGGAAAGTTATATTTCGCTTTCGATATTGACTTCCCGAGTGAAAACGAAATGGAATTTTTAAGGTGGGGGGGGGAGAGGAAATTTTTAACGGCTTGAAAAGGATGGTATGAGACGAGTTATTAGTGGCTTTGAGTGTAGCTGTGGGATTGTTGTTCGAGGCTGGTTTATAATGAAGTTTCGGCTGGTAATAAGGCGGAGGCGCGGGTTGAAGTAATAAACGTATTATCTCAATCGCTGCTATCAGCTGGCGCGACGCTGGCGTGTCGTTCAACCTAATCGCTTTATTCTTATTCTTTCAGCTTAATTTAAAACTAAAATAAGAAGGAACTTCGTTCGCTTCTAAAGTTTATTTTGTTTGTATATAAATACAGGCTTGTAAAAAAATAAACAGCCTTGCGGACAATCGAAAGTACAAGAGAAAGTACTCGCAAGTAGTACGAGTAAACGTAAAAGCTGGACGATAGCGCGTGTATATACACGAGCCCGCATGAGTCCCCCCACATGTATACCTGCTGAGTATAAAGAAAAAAACACATTTGAATTTTCTGTTTACAAACATAAAGTCGTAATACGCAGTATAAGGCGTACGTATTTTCGAACGTTATGCGCCGCTGGCTCTTTCAAAGCAGTTTTAGCGTCATTTTTTTTCTTCTCTTTTTCTCTTATTAATTGCATCAGACCACAAAAACAAAGTGGAAAATCCAGAGTCATCGGAAGGTTGGCCGACCTCGCGAAAGAAGTCGCATTTGCATTCTCGGCGGACTGGCGCTTCCACGGAGTTTCTCTCGATTAGACTTTCAATTTCCATGCGTCTCAAATCTCGATCTCCCGGCCAGGTGAGTTAGAAAAACGTGGAACATTATACGTTTGACGCAACACCACTACGAAGCAGCGATAAAAGTACAGAAAACTCGGGTGGCAATCGAAAAGCTAGCACGCTTGAATCCAAACGCTCCCGTAAGTATAATACAGGGAATAATATTCGACGATAAAACTCGAAGCGAGAATCTGAAACTCTCGGCGAAGACAAGGGGAACGGCTGTATATGCGAGATTACACGAGGAGAGAGCGGCTCTTCCTATCTACAAGCCGGACGGAGAGAGACGGAACGTTGACTCAGCCCGTATTCCACCTTCTCAAATATATATATATACATACACATGAAGAAGTTTCGACTGTAACGACGTTTCGGGGGGCCATGGGACGTTACGCGTAGATTGCGCTTATCGTGAAAGCTGCGTTTCTTTTTGGATGATGTGTGTGTATAGTCAGGAGGGGCTTTATGGTGTTTAGAAAAAGAGATAGGCGGAATGGTTGTATGGGTTTGGTAATGGTGTGGCTGGAATAGTTGACTCTTTGAAGAGGTAGTAATGAAGCTTTAATTTGAAGTCGTTAAGGCTAGTGTTAAGGATTTGATTAATGGGAGTTATCATTAGATTAATTGTTTAAGGGAGAGTGTGATGTTTTTCAAATTTTTGGAAATTCAAACTTGATGGATAAATTATTTATGGGTTGATAAAAATGAAGGTTCATGTCAAGCGACTTAACGTTTGCATTTACAAAAATGCCCGACCAATAATCTTCCGGAAAATATTACTACTCAATAGAACTTGAAACAATAAGAAAACAATAGCGCTTACATAACATCACGCGAGCAATTACATAAAAACATTCACGCGATCAATCGAGCCTCACCGCAAATTTCAGTTAATCTCCCCCCAATTATAACAAAACACACAGCCGCGCAAATCCCCAGCCAGCCAAAGATCACCAAACCTTGAAAACCATCAAGCCTGCAGAAACGACCTCCATTACCCAGCAACAATACCCACCCACAACGCAAACACACAAGTCCAAACAAGCAATCCTTCCGCGTCGGCAATCCAACCCAACGTCATCAAAACACACCGTAAATCCTTAATACAACAAAAATGTCCTATACCACAACCAATCGCTACAGCAGGCGCCAAGCGCGCAAGCCGGCCATTAACTTTCTTTCTCGGCGACGATTATGAAAACGAGAATAGCGACGTGAAACGCGCGAGCTCGGGCCGAAAGTCAGAGGAGAGAGCCCCCCTATAGGCGCGTTTAATAGCACGCGCAATTAGGGCGCGCCGGATACGGCGATTAGATGGATCCCCACGACGCGAGCACGCGCACATGAGTGTGTATATAAGTGCAGCAGCGCCTGACGTCACGCTGAGAGAGGCGAGAGAGCAAAGCCGGCGACGAGGATCATCGGTATTGTATATCTGCGACTCTGGACAATGTTTGTGTGCGTGTAAGCGGGAAATAGCTGCGAGCAGCTCAATCGTCTGTGAAAAAAAGGTCGGATAGACGAAAAAGGCAGTTGGGTGAATAAGTTTTTCGAGGCTGGCTTTTTGACGAGTGAATGGACAATGCGAGCGATCGGAGAGGAATCGGATTGGAGCTAATGGTCTGGTTGCCCTTCGGATGCTTTGCTGGTTGTGTATAGCTGTGATTGGGTTGGGAGCTATGTGTGCGCGCGGCCGTGAAATTGTGCGTTGTTTGTGGAAAGTAATGAAGGCGTTTAGTATTAGGTGGTTTTTGGATTAGTAATGTGATTGCTAGAGGTTGCCCGTTATTTTTATCTTACTGTGAGAAATGTATTATATTAAATTTCTAGATGGTTAATGTTTATTCAGTAATTTGAAGTGCATTTATAATTTTTTGGATATATGAAAATTTAATTATAATAACATTACATAATCCGTATGTGCTTTTGGAATTAGCGGAAGTAACTATTTGACTACTGCTTAACACGTATTTTACAAACAGCGGCACGTCAATGTTCATAATTTTGTTACCAACTCAAACATGTTTAACCTCAATTATCAGACAACGTCAATATTCGAACATTATCCAGAAGTCTAATATAACAGTTTTCTCTCACTTCGCCGCTGTTGATAATTAAATTAAAGTCCATCACTTGATCGTATTGACAGGTGCATCAAGATCCTCTCCAGCAACTTAGCCGGAATCTTAATCGAACTCGTGCATATTTGATTATTCTGTCGATAATGTGGGGTGGATAAAAGCTTACACTTGAAATTTAATCGACTCAATGGGGTAAGGAAGCTGAACAGTGGAGCTTAATTGTAACAAGTCAGGTGGTTACTGCAAGTAGCTAATATGGAAGTTGTTTATATTAATTTTAACGCTATTATTTTCTATAGTATTAATTTTTAATTATTAAAATCTTAAGAGTACTCAAAATTATCAATTAGTATTACGATATACGACATGACATTATTAAAAATTGTTTGAAACTAACACATCAAACTGCCATGTTAAACAAACATGCACTTGATTTTGATACACAAAGAAGTGCATGATATCTCATATTCTACGAACTTATGCTTACAATTATTTTATGATTGTAAGCGTGAGGACATGTAATAAGTGATTTTTATTCTTTCAGATACAGATACTAAAATCACATTAAAACGTTAAAACAGCCGGCATGCCTGACACTTCTCACGATTACAAACATGCAATATATTACATGAATCACTTTTCACTATCCTAAATCCGTTCCTTTTGAGACTTCTAAACTCCTATACCTCTCACCCACTGACAAACACACAATCCTAATAATTTCCAATCCAGTCACATCGGTTTCTCCTTTATCACCTAAACTCCATTCTGTCAATCACATAAGCCACGTCATTTTTAACTCCAACATGCAACGATAAACACCACCTCCCCCACCTCTACTCATCCCAGCTATAACCAACAAACAACCCGGCAGCCAATGAAAAGAAAGAAGACCCAGAGGAGGAAGAGGAAGAGAGAGTCTCCGGGCCCCATCGAGGGCCAATACAGCCGGGCATTAAGCGCGCGGAATGAAAAAACAAAAGGGGCAAGATCCAGCCTATTAAGCGCCGCTTGTGTAATGAGCAATTACCCGCTCGCTCTTTTGTGTTTACAGTCTATTTCATTATTAGCCGGCGCGCCGGAGTTTCCCGAGCGCTCCCGTTACGTTTCAAAGCAGCGCGCGCGGGCATTAAAACGCGGAGATAACGCGCCAGTTTTCCCCTTCGTTTGCGCGCCTATATCTCCTCGCACCTTCGTTTTTCCTAAACGCACTCCCGAGAGTCCGCCTGGCTTTCACTTCTATTTTTAGATGTATTCCCGCGCGGCTCGTCACTCGGCGGGCCGCCGCCTTTTATCGCTAAATGTTTATCTATATTATTTCCATATTCGTGAGTCAGAGAGATGCATCGAGCGCTAAGCAGGAGAACAACAGGCTAAGTAGTGGCCGTTGCTTTTGCGTGCTGTCATGAGTAATTTTTTTCGAGTTAGCGTTAAACTCGCAGACTGGATTCACTTGGTGCGATTGTCTTTTTAAAGAGTTGTTGTATAGACGCAGCTTGCCGAAGTCACGTTTTGCATTATTTTAAATGCTGGGCGTGCGAGCGCGTCGGTAATCTTGGACGTATTAAAATTACGAAAATATGAAAGTGAAGGTTGCGTAAAGATGCTTGGGAGCATCTTTAATCTTCAATTTCATTCGGTGATTTCTGTTTATGTTTGAAATAAAAGGCGTTGAGGAAATTGTGTGAGTTGCGTAAGAGGTTTTATGCTGAATAAACAATTATTTATTGCAATTAGATTAGCATTCTTGGGACTCTCGGAATTATGCATGATTAAATAAATTTTTTAATAAAAAAGAACGTGCAGTTTCAACATTTTTTTCATATAACGTGTGCTTCCTTTTGTGCTTTTAAGAAAAATTTGCATAAATTATATAGCCTGTAAAGTCATTTTACGACGGCATACGTTTATTCCATTTTTTATAAGATATAACGCAACAGTGACGTGACGACACGAAAATTTTAGATGCAATCTATCTTCCTCAATTTTGAAGATGCAGCGTAAATTCCGAAATCTAACAAAGCGTGTTTACCGTGATTTATTAAAATATGTTATTAACCAAAGCCAATAAAGTTTCTTATTAACGTGAACGCGGGGTCCAATGTAAATATTTGCTCGAAGATCGAACTTTTTTAATAATTTCTGGATCCAAATGAAAAAGTTTACCAATTCAATTTTTCCCGTTTAATTACTTTTGTGACCTACATTTCTCTCAAGCAAGTTGAAAATTGGTGTTGTGTATACTTATAACAATAAATCTCAAATTTTTCAGCAGTAATATTTTTTTAATTTTTCACCCCAAAACCACTGGAACAAAAGCAAACTTAAATTTAAAAATTAATATTCTCGCGTATCTTATTTTCTAAATAATTTTCCAACTTTTCTTTAAACCTCTTCTTTGGGCTGCATTCTATTTTTTCGCAAAAGACCCTTTTTCTCATGAATTTTTCAAAAATTTTTTTCGTACCTCGGCCCTTTGTACGATTTTATTTCTTCGTCGTCGTCCCATTTCACGGAGCAGTTACTTATGCTCCGTTTTTCACGCCTCAGCGATGCGCTCATTGTTTGAAGAGTCTAGTGTATTTTCTTGTTTTGTCATTAGGTGTCGAATATCTTTTTCTTCTTTTGCTAACCCCTTTTTTCGTTTCAGTTGTCGCCTCCGGCTTTGAATTGTGATAATGATGTCGAATGAAAGACTCGGTTTTCGCTAATTTTTTTGGAAAGTGGTTGGGTGGGACAATTATAGTAAATAGACTTTAATATTCTTTTTTGTTAATTATTAAAGAGATTGCAGGTAACATTATATATATACCATCAAAATAGTCCATTAATTATTATTATAAGATTTTATTTTGTACACACTTTAATCAAATGCAATTATACATATATTTATTGTAATTTAAGTGGATTGTTTTTGCATACATAGTAAGAAAATTATAAAACAATAATACTTTCTAAAAATAAATTGCCAAAAAATTTAAATAATGGAAAGTTCTACGTATTATTAACGATAAAACAATGTAAATATTCCTGAAAAAACTTCCAAGTAATCAAATAAAAAAGTTTATTGAATAAAAGATTTTAAAGATTAAAAAGGCATTTTTAAAGTTTTAAATTTAATAGAGAAAGACTGTATTAAACGCTACACTGAATCCAATAACTTCGTTAATTTTTAATCTTTATCAACTTTTAAAATACCTTTGAAGTCTTAAGTTTGAAGAGAAAAGAAGGAAACTGGTTTTATAATAATGCAATTATTGCGCATAATTAGATCTTTAATAATTAATTTTTACACTCAGAATATTTTAAATTATTTTTTTTTCGTAGCCTACTTAATGAATCATTCATCAGACAGCTTATTTCTTTGTTTTCATTAGTTTTTTAAATAGCTACACGTTTAAAACTTTGTTAATATTTATATATAGTGAAGATGAAGGAAACTTTATGATAATTAGGGATGACGATAATTGAAGCGAATATTTAAATAATTTTCTTTAAGTAATACGAAGTTAGATGAAAAGGTCATATGCAACTGCGAAGTAAACTTGTGAGTTACGAAGTACATTTTTAAACACTATATGATTCTATTTCCATAAAAAAACTACTCAAACAGAGTTTCTTGCTGCATTAATCTTTAACAGATAACAGATGATGTTCTTTTCAAACAGTTTTTCTTCTACAAACCATTTAATCATGTTTACAAGCTGACAGTGTAGAGCAATTAAAATTTTCTGAATATGAGGTTATTGATCAAGGAAATAGATACAATGCATTTAATTGCTTACATTGCACATAATAAGTATGCGTGATAAAAAATACAAAAGGTATAATACCGCTACTAAATCGGCACGTGGAATAGATTTAATTTTTTTCAAATTCATTCTTTTACCTTATTGATATATCATTTATACGATAGCATTTCGTAGCATAAAATATTTAATCTGAACATAAACTGATCAGGAAATAATCGACACTTGATTATTTAATTGTAATTTATATTATTAAATATATTCTAACACAATAAATCATCACGATGAAAGTAGAGAAAGAGTGAAAGTATAAAAAGAGAGATAATATTAAAGATTTTATAATGTATGATTTGAATGCAGATACGATTTTAAAAGTTTTTATTAGCTAACTTTTATTTGAAGTAGACATTTTGTAAGTTTTCATGCAATTATAAGTCTACCTTGAGAAAAAGAACTATAAATTTTCGCGAAACTTTATCAAGTAAAATCGAAAAAAGAAAAAATATTATCATTATTTAAGAAAACAAAATCAATTACAATTTGAATATAACATAGACTAGCTAAACATTTACATAAATTCAGTGCGAATTTAATCTAAAAAAGTTTTAAAAGTTTGTGATTAGTTTAATTAAATTCTTTTATGCGTATTTTTAGTCTATCTATACTTTCGAAAATTCTTGTCATTAACAGAGTGCACTTTCAAAGAAATTTTCGAAAGTTAAATGGAGAAGTTTTTATATA
>JAPYZA010000289.1:0-35782 GCA_030522685.1 Eupelmus azureus
AACTTTACGCCCTTGTTACGAAAAATACTATTTAAAATTACTTTAATTGGCAAATTTAGTAGATTAAATTAAAAGTAATTCAAAGAATGTTATTTACAGCTACTAACACATTGATTCTTGATTTTATTCAATTTCAGTGTACGGTACGCCAGCTTTTGTAATTTTTGGTTGTATAACGTATTTACCGCCAATTGTAGGTTCAATTACTGTAACGGACTATTCTAGTATATTCCCTTATTACTTCAATCGAATGATAATTCACAAGGACATATATTATTATCAAGTATCGTTTCATTCTATATTTGTATTCGTGTATGTCGGATTATCCTATTTAGGTATACATTATACTTTCATTCAGGGCGTCAAGCATGTTTGTGGAATATACACTATTGCAAGGTAAATTGTGCAATTTAATAATACAACAAATATTTGAAAAAATGTATCAAGAAGGTTCTCTTATCAATTAAACTAAAATGTCAATAAAATTACTCCTTAAATGTACCAAGGATAGTCGTTAAATTAATATTAGGAAAAAAGATAATTTCAAAAGCTATTTTTTTATTTGATATATATTGTAACAATTAGTTTTAATTTACATTAGTTAAAAATGATTAATATTCTACATTATATTTAAAGAAATATACTGAACGTTAAGTAGGATCTAGATTTATTTTGTGTTATTAATCCTTTTTACGTTATTTCTTTTGTAAAAATGTTTACAAGAAAAAATGAACAAATTTATCAAGACCTATGTAACTAAAATTATTGATAGTTTAAATAAAATAATTAAATATTTCGATTATAAATATGCAAAGAAATGTTAATTTACAAATTTACAATAGTTTAAATGTTCAATATTTGTTTTAGTACATTTAAGATCGTTCTCTGCTGCAGCGATGCTCATCGTAGGTTTAAATTAGAAAATTACGTTTCAAGATATGCAGTATTATCTAATATATAAAAACCTCACAAGTTACAACATTTAAAATCACAAAGACAATAGAAAGTGTCGAGAGTGTTGAAATTTCTCAAAATCAAGTCGTTCAGAAACACGGTAGATATATATAGTTAAGAACATAGAATTTAACAAAACGTCACTTGGTATAAGATTCAGCATATAAACTTTATGTTGTAATGCTGAAAGTTTGAGTTCGAATAACTCACGTATTTACCCCATTTATCCAATCAGCTCATTAACTTTTATAGAGAGTACTTACTAAAAAGAACTGAATCCTAAAATTTAAAAAAAATGTTTAGTTAATTTCATTTTTGAGAGATCTTTAAGGTAAAAATTTTCATAAAAATTTTAAATTATAAAATTTACTTACTAATTTCTTTTATTGCCTGATAATACATTTTAAAATATGTGCGATATTTTATGAAATAAATTTCAAATAAATTTCTAAAAAGAAAACCTTCTTGGAGTAGAACAATCTACTATCAGTAAATTTTTATTTTAATATTTACATAATAGCCATATAACATATTAAAAGAGCATATATATGTATTAGTTACAGATTACAAAATGCAATTGAATCAGAAAAGATCAGAGAACCAGAGAAGCTTAAAAAATTACAATGTGAAAAGAACGTTATTTTTAATTTGATCGATGCTATCAATAAACATAGAGAAGCTATTCAGTAAGTAATTTTATTCCAACAATAATTGTTTTTACGTATATTCAGTAAAATGTAACTAAATAAAAAAATCTTTTTTAGTGGAGTTAATTTAATAGAACAAATATTTAGTAAAAGTTTCCTCGTAGTCGAAATATCAGCTCTCTCGGGTATTGCAATAGTCTTAGTTGATGTAAGTGACAAAAATTGTTAGGATGTCGTAAGCCGTATGTCATACAACGTCAATTGTATTTCAAAATTTTTGTTGAAATAATTAGTTTTATGATCTCTTGGATTCATTGGCTTATAGTAATAAGTCGGGAATCAGCTCATAAAATAATAATGATTACACAATTGTTTTGGAATAAATAAAATTAGTGCATGTGTTTTACGGTTACGATATTTTTTGATAAGTTTACTTGATAAGTTTAAAAACGTTAAATATTTAAAAAATAATTTTCAGATTACCTATAGCCATAATAATTTTGTTAGTACATTTCGAATTCTCGTGGTAACGACGATTTTCATCGTATACATATTTTATTTAAATTGGGCAGGACAACAAGTTATACAAACTTCAAATGAAATTTATACAGCTGCGTAAGTAATGTAACGTCCTCGTAATTTTTATTGTTACTGTCTCAGTATAATGCAGAATTTATTTATAATTTATTTAGTTATTTTGTCGACTGGGTAGTAATATCTATAGAAGCTCGAGAACTTGTGCACATGATCATTCGTCGAAGTTGTAAGCCTGACAAATTGACGGCTGGATCATTTTTTACACTATCTATGGAAAACTTTGGATCAGTATGTATACATATCAAATATTAAAACCTTTTAGTTAGCGTCAATTATAGAAATCCATTTTCCATCCGATTTTCAATTTTGAAAAAATAACTATCGCATATTCTCATAGTGTTTTTCTAATAAAAAACAACAGTTTGTCGAGCGTTTTTTTGAAAATTGAAAAAATTGGTTACCTTAATTATCATTATCCTAAATTCAAACCCATATCAATTCTGCTGCAATTCCGCTGTAATTTGCGTGCGAAGCAGAAAATTGCAGCAAACCATATGTGGTCTATTTCAGATTCCGATCGTAATTCTGACGAAGAAAAATTGCAATAAAAACGAGAGGCTCAAGATTTAAGTCTTCTCTCAGAAATTGCTTTATATTTTTTAATTAATTTTTTGGTAATTATATTTATTTCCAAAAATATAATACAAAATAAGGCTAACAAATTTTTGACAAACGTCATAAATTTATTTTTGTAGCCTACAGAATCTCGAAAATCCTGCAAAAAAATAAAGATATTTCTGTTTGCTTGCAGACTTTATGTAAAGGATGCAACACAAAATTTTAAAATATTAATCCGCAGAAAAATTTTATATTTTAAAGGTTCTAGGAAGATTATAATAATTCCAAAAGTCTTTTTTGCTGAAATATTACAATTGGAAGATTGAATATACCCCTTTATTTAAACATAACAAAAACATGGTTTGACTTGTAACATGATCGAAATATGTAGAAGAGAGTTATTTATTTAGAAAACCAATTAGTGTTAGAAGTAAGCTCCTAAACATTATGTTATTTGAAAAGTTACAAATAATCGAGTAATTAACTAAATATTGTTTGTTAAATATTAATTCTGATTTTAGTGAAAAAATGTTGTTTTATAAATTTTCGATTTTTTGTAAATTTTTATGTAATAAAGCATTTGCTGTACAAGGACTTTTAAGAGCTTAATTTTTGCACTTTAAGTTATTTTTTAAAATAAATAAAAAATAAGGGTGGCGATGGTTCATTTAGTAGTAAATCCTAATAAACTAAATGAACCCCACCCAAAAATAAGTCAAACCATATTTTTGGGCACGTTACGTTTAAATGTGCAAGCAACTTAAGGGGAAGACGTATTTAATAATAAGCTACGGCTTCCCTTTAAATGCAATTATCGAACTGTAGTTTATATCACAAAGTCAAACAAAATACTAAAGTCATAATTTCATTTATTTCTGACTCACCTGTAAAGGCCACTTTGTTGATTCAAAAAGCGAGACAAAAATAGCTTTTAACAAAAATACCCTATAATCCTTTTTTCTAGCAAATTTGCATTTTGCGGTAATAAAGTAACTTATTCTCACAAATTTTAATAATTTTGACATTATACTATAAAAAATTGAATAAAACATAACTTTGAAAACGCTCTTTCACTAAGAGGAGAAGATAAAGGGTACCTTCAAGGGCCCCGCACTTATTATTAGAGATATTTTTTCTTATAAAGTTATTAACCTTTAGACTGCCGGCATTTTTGCCTTATAAATGGATATTTTTGAGAGACAAAGTTTATATATATAAACATCTAATACATCTAGAGTAGTTGGGTTAAAAAGATAAATAAAGGTAATTATCTATTGATTATTATTTCGTAAACTGTTACAAAACATTAATAAATAACAAATATTATTTAAATTGAAAGCTAAGGAAAATTTTCGTATTACACGATTTTCACTGTTTTTTAAATTAACATTAAATATCTTTTTCAAACCTTCGACAACTCCAATTTTTTAAATGGATTTAGTTTTCTTATAGTTTATGAAATATATATCTATTTTTTTACCAAAAAATATTGGGCAGAACTATGAAAAATCCGATTTTTAAAATCTCTGATCTTCGTTTTTTGGTTGTTGACCTGTCCTAATATTTTGCACAGATTATTCTGTAAACAAAATACTTTAGTTTTATGCAAAAATATTGGCTTTTGTCCGATACTCAATTAAAAATTCAAATTTCGCGTCAAAATTTAGCAGATGAAAAATTAACTATTTTGCTTATAATAAACGATAAAAATTAAATTACAAGAAACGACGAGTTAGTTGCCCTCCGATATGCAATTATCTATAATTTTACAAATTTTCAAGATTATATTTCAATGCCACTATGAGGAAAGCTTGATTAATGTAAAAAATTATTATTATTCAAGTTTTTCTCGTCGCTGTATTGTAATATAAACTTGAAATTTTGTAAAATGATAGATAATTACATAACGGAGGGCAACTAACTCGTCGTCGGTTATTGCAATTTAATTTTTATCGATTGTTATAAGCACAATAGTTGATTTTTCGTTTGCTAAATTTCGGCGCGAAATTTGAATTTTTAATTGAGTATCGAACCATTTTAATGTAATTTTAATTAGTTGCTTTGAAGTTGAGTCGGAAATAAAACATTACAATAATAAGCCTCTGGAGTAAAGAAGATTATTCCTTCTGCTAATTACTGAAAATTCACCCTTGGTGCATAATGTATTATTATTTCAATATTTAATATTTATATTTCAGATCTTGAGAGCATCATGGTCGGCTGCAACTGTTCTTTTATCGACGCAAAGAAGTCATAAATAATATAAATTATTTATGCCCTGTATAAACAATTGTAAGAAACTGCATTTTTGTATACAAATGACTGATATCTTCATCTCGATTACCTTCGCATAATTTTAGATGCAACTTACTATTTTGTATTGTATACGAAAATGAAAAACTTATTGTTATGAAATGGAAAATTGGATTTTTTTATTTTCTTAAGACACAATGTTTTTAAAGGTCAACATTATTCCTGAATCCTGAACAATACTTAGTAGGTAGATACATAAAAGGAGGATGCCCACGGTTACATAAGAAATCTGCCCCGATAGTTGAACGTACGTAACCTATACCATCGTTTAGAGGACAAAAAACTAAAGCGATTAAAAAAAAGGAAGTTTCTAGATACAGGGAACCCTGAGAAAATCGTAGTTGAAGTTTTAAACTGTAAAAAAGCGATGTAATTAAATAGTGCAGAAAAATCATAACTTGAACCATAAATGTAAAACTTTTAAGGTATCGAAAGAAAGATCGGAAAAAATACTATTGAAATAAATTCACTGTACACGTGTTTCTTACATTATAGAAAACTACCCCCACAGTTTTCCGCGCAAAAAATGCCTTTGCACTATATTTTTATATCTTTTAGGGTGGCAAATGAACGATACGAATTAATGACGTCGTTTAAGATAAACTGCGATTCAGGACCACCCTGATATGGCCGCCCTGAATCAAAAAGAATTTTTTTTTAAATAGTATTTTTTGTACCCATTCTTTTGAGATATGATATATTATGAAAAAATGTGCTCATTAGATATGGCAACTTTTCCGAATTCGCGAATATTGCTAATTATGCGGTCATATCAGGGTGGTCCTGAATCGCAGTTTATCGTAAACGACGTCATTAATTCGCATCTTTTATTTGCCACCCCATAAGATATAAAAATGTAGTGCAAAGACATTTTTTTTCCCGGAAAACTGTGGGGGTAGTTTTCTATAATGTAACAAACACGTGTACAGTGAGTGCTAGGGGTGGCCGCCCTGAATCGAAAAGAATTTATTTCAACAGTATTTTTTCCGATCTTTCTTTCGATACCATAAAAGTTTTACATTTATAGTGCAAGCTATGATTTTTCTGCACTTTTTCATTTATATTGCGTTTTTACAATTGAAAACTTGAACTACGATTATCTCAGGGTTCCCTGTATCTAGAAACTTCCTTTTTTTTTAATCGCTGTATAGTTTTTTGTCCTCTAAACGATGGTATAGGTTACGTACTACGTTCAACTATCGGGGCAGATTTCCTATGTAACCGTGGGCATACTCCTTAATTAATTATAGTATAAAATAACAGTAAATGATTAAATTAGGCTTAAGAAAATTTGTGATTTCAAAAAAGATAAAAAGTAGAAAAAAAAACGAAGAAAATGGTTAAATGGGTAACGTTTTATAAGTTAATTAAATAACTGATTTTTAGTTTTTTGACGCCATTCAGTTATTTATGCAAAAATTTTCAGCTTCACACTTAAAATTTGTCGTCATTTCAAATCGTATTCGATTAATCTCTAAATTAAAAATAATTTTGAACTCATCGCCAGCTTCAAAGATATCCAATCAAAACTGGACAAAAATTCAAACCGGCTAGTCCAACGAATTCGAACAGTTCTTCAACCGCGCACGAAGCATATATACCTGCACATTACCTGTGATATATATCTATACATACATATCCACACACGATATCGGAGCACGCGTGCGCTATTGCGCTTCCACACATACAGGACACAGCGGAGGCGGTCTGCGTTCCAAAATGGCAGCGGCTACGGACGAGCTGAGTAAGTGGTGCGTTCCGGGAGGCTCGGCCGCGACTAGATCGCGCGCAGCCCTTCGCGATTCCGCCGCAACCGGCGAGGCTTCGATATCTACTCTCGGCTTCCCCGTCGGCAGCGCCTCCTCGCTCGCTCACCCAGTGCATCTAATCCAGCGTTTTGCGCGTGCGGCTTTAACTGATACACACGCGCGCTCCTCGAATCGCTAGTTTTTTCGTCCAGCCCCTTGATTCCCTGTGGCTGGGAATATACGTACATACTTACGAGAGTTTCCCTGCACAAGGAGCTTTCTTAGATATAAGGCTTTATAAGACAGGCAGAGTAGTATCTTGTACAGAGCTGCCCCTGCGCGCTTTACATACCCATCGTCGGCTGCAGCAGCGTGCTCCGAAGCGTTTCGTTAGCCCTGCGTGTGCGCGCGCGGCCGCAACACGTGGTTTTCTCGCGAGAAAGAGACAGAGAGAACGGCGAGCGATACAGGACACGGAGCTGTCAAATATACGCCCGCAGAGCGAGTTGAACGCACTCGCTCTCTCACTCGCGTTGTTCGCTGGCGCACCGTGTGTGTGCAGTGCCGTGTCTTGTCTTGTTCTCGCGCGCGAGACGTTAAAGCTCGTCGTGCATCGCAACCGATGCCGTCGTCGTCCGCTATTTTAATGAGGCTGTGAGAAAAGATAATAAGGAGATCGACGCAGGCACGATGGGCGATCAACCGCTGGATGAGAAAAGTTCGTTCTTATACTTACGGCGAGGAGGGCCTACTTTGCTTCTGAGATGCTGTGTGGTTCGGAATTTGGAAGCTCGGCCCGGCCTGCGGGCCGGTTTTAGAGTAGATTGGGCTTTGTTTGCTTGGTTGTGAGATTAGGAACTGGATGACACGGGTGTTGTTGCGTTGAGAGGGAGGTATGGAGTCCGGGTGATTGTCAGGCCTTGTATGCTTCAGGAGCGAGCTCGAATTGGGCTGTGTTTGCTTGAGACTCTGGGCACGCTGGATGAATTCATTGATTAATTTTGGTTTCTTGTGGTGAAATTGTTTATGGCAGAGGGATTATTAGCTCGGATAGTTTGACAATGAGTTTTACAATATGCAATAGTTTGGGAGTTGAAGTAGCTAGGTGAAAGATTGAATATATTAGAGCTTTTATTGTTATATTTTTTAAGTTTATGTTCTTTGGTATAAGATAATGAAAACTGTAGTTTTATTTGATGAACTTTATAGAAACTTAAAATATGCGAGGATGATTCGACAGAAAATTTTTATTTAAAGTAGATAATTGAAACTGCCTTTTCATATTGTTACATTGAAACATCGAAATATTGAAACATAATTTATAGTTTAATATCATGCAAAAGTAATTTTATTAAAAAAACCAGATTTGATCTTCTGAAAAAGTAATCCTTTTTAAAAACAAATCTATTAACTAAGTATAATGATTCATCATTAAATATAGTTTTGTAGAAAATAGCAAAGAATCACTTCTTAAAGTATATTTTAATCATTAGATTAAGAAAAATTAAAGATTAAAAGAAACTTTTAATAACATTTTGTTTTAATAAGCCAGTAATTTCAGCAATCAACTTTATTAAATTTTCATAACCTATGAAAACTATTGTAACTTGAGAATTCAACTGCACAAAATCTTTATTATTAGTAAAACTCGATTTATACAATAAAAGTAATTAGAAATTATTGTTGTAAAGTGTAATTATAAATAAATAAATCAAATTCTATTAACTATAAGGAATAAGTATATTAAAACAATTATTTTTGCCTTAGATAATTGTTTTATCGTTCATAGGATCAATTCAAAAATACTAAAACAAGTTACTTACAAAATTATTTTAAATATCTATCATTACTTATAACTTTAATCTGAAAATCAATGTTTAATTTTCTTATGTTATGTAACATGTCAATAAAAATGTTATTTGCTCCAAAATTATTCAAATTATTATAAAATTATTTATTAATTGATGACTGATTTATATAAATAAATATAATATAATTAATTACTTTTCTATAATATCATTTTGTTCAAAATTTCTATATAAAATTTAATTGTAAAACTTAAAAAAATCTATGTCATGTAACCTAAAAAAATTTGTATATTTTTTCTTTAATTACAGTATTTACTTTTATCTAATGATATAGTTATAATTACTTTAAATGTTACTTCAGAGTAACTACTAAATATGATACTAAATATAAAAAGTTATTGCACGTTTATAATTGAACTATAATCCAGTTGTAATTTTATTAAATCCATTTTAGAAGTGACTGTTTATTAATGTTATTACTCTAGCTAAAATAAACCAAAATGTTTAAGATTATATAGATTAATTATTAGCTACCTACATTAATTTTCCAAATTCTGAACCATGCATATTTTTAAAAAAATTTTTCCAAGTTTTTTACTTAAACAATTGAAATTCAAAATATATATAATACTTATAAAGAAATTTATACTTAAAAAAAATTGAAGATAATTATTAATAGCTATTTGAATATACTTACAGTATTGCTAGAGAGAGTTTTTCTCCGATTGGGTTCAGCAGAGACAGACGAACAATTGCAGTCATCAATATGCAAATTTCTGCCTCCTGTTCTGCTGAAGCTCTCCAGTTCTCAAGAGGGCGTCAGAAAAAAAGTTATGGAGCTTTTGATACATATCAACAAGAGAATCAAAAGCAGGCCTCAAGTTCAACTACCTGTAGAAGCTTTATTGTTACAGTATCAAGATCCGGCAGCTAGTTCATTTGTAATTGTAAGTTCATCTATAAATGTAACGAGTATTTATCATATTTATTCTGATTTGAATCTTTTATTTTTTGTAGAATTTTACTATTATATATATTAAACTTGGATTTCCACGAATGGAAATAAGTAAACAAGCCGAATTAATTCCTAGCGTATTAAATGCTATTCAAGGAAAGCCATTGTCACATCAAGACAGGTAAAATAACTGATTAATTTAAAATTGAAATCTTGCCTTTTGTTTACTTTGAAATTATTTTATTTTTTTTCATTAAAACATCAAGTATATTTATATTTTAACTTTTATAATACTATTTTAGTTTGATGCTTATTATAATGCCTGCATTGGCTCATGTTAATATACCTTTGGATCCGGAGAAAAGAGCTTCTCTTCTTGGATTACAAGATGAACCTCAAGTAGCAAAACAACTACTTAATTTCATGCTGGACATGTTATTATTGCCTTATGGGTAAGTTTTTATTTTCTTCAGCAGAATGTATAAATACTTTTACTTGGAAAATTTTGAGGAAGATGCTCAAATATTTTATAATTAATTAAATGCTAATTGATTTGAATAGTTCAATTGGACAAAGTGAGAATCAACAACCAGGTCGTCCAATTGACTGGTCATCATTTCCAGTCCCACCTGGATTAAGTGAATATGCATTTAAGCGAGTCATTGGTGAAACTCCTCCTACAGCTGAGCAACTTGAACAAACCAAACTAGGAATTGTCAAATTTCTTGCTGGGGGATTCTTTCCTGATTCTGACATTCTCATTCATTTAATTGTTGCTGCCGCTGATACAAGATTTAGTGTTGCTAATTTAGCAGATCTAGAATTAAAAAAAATAGCTAAGTATGTTGCAAGAATTTTTTCACTTGTAATGAATCACCAAAATTTTGTAAGAATTTAAATATTTACTTTATTTTAAAGTTTATTAGACTGGTCATCAATGCAGTTAGCTGCTCCACTTTATACTTTATTTTTGGGCACTGATGCTTTAGCAACACAAAAAGAAGTAAAGCAGGAGATGAAGAGAACACCAGCAAGTATTCGAATTCGACTGAAACTGTTACATTACCTTTGTCGTGTGACAAAAGCAGGTTTTATTATACCACCTTGTATTCAGGTAATATGAATTTGCATATATTTAGAGATTCGAAAATATTAATTTCTTAAAAACAATTTAAAATTAATTATTTATTGCAAGAATTATAAAATTAAACATTGCATACATATTTTAAGTAATCCAAGGAAATCTCAATAATTAAAATAAAAATCTTTGTTTGGGTCCTTATTATTACGCTTGTAAAAACCAAAATGAAAGTGTAAAATAATGAATAAACTTTTTAGGTTATTTTTGAATCATTGTATGGAGCAAACAACACAAATTCTAAACTCAAATCCTTGGCTCTACAGTTTACATCAAATCTTGTTCAACAGTAAGTAGAAGGCCCCTTAATTGCATTAACTAATAATTTTATTTTATATTTATACAAAATGTAAATGAAATAAAATAATTATAGATGTAGTTTAACACCAATTGTAAGAGTGGCAAAGGTCATCCTCAATGGAATGATGAAACTTATTTCTGAAGAAGCTGAACCAGCACACAGATTAATGGCTTATACTATCATTGGACAGCTAGGTCAAAGGATTCCAAGCCTCGTAAATAAAGACTTGAGTCTTCTTCAAAACTTTTTTGATATGCTTGCATCGGTGTGTAATTTTATTAAATGCACTAATTTTATATTAAATTAGTTTTATGTATTGATTATTTTAAATTATTTTTAACAAAGACTGATGGTGACTTGCGTCGAACTATAAGAGATGCCTTGATAAGTATGACATCTGCATTTGTACTTAATAAAGACGATGATACTGGAATATCATTGATGGTTGGTTTACTGTCTGCACATATAGAATCTCCTGAAGCTCACGTGAGGTACATTTTTTATTTCATTGTTTTTCTTATTGAAGTTTCGAAAAAAAAAAAAATTTCTGTAATCTTGAAAATAGGTATTAAAAAAATTTTTTTATTCAAAGATTTGTTGCAGTACATTATTCAGCAACAGTTTTTCCATCAGATCATGCACCATCTAGATATTTATTACTCTTGGCATCAGGTGATTCAAAATCAGAAGTTCAGTCGGAAGCTTTAAAGTCTTTATATGGAACTTCATACAAAAGTGAACGATCTAAGAACTTGGTCAAAGATTTTTTTTTACCGGACTTCCCGCAACTCATGGCTTATATACACTCAAAAGTACAAGCAAGGTTAAATAGTAACAATAAAGTAACAGTAGGAAATAAAGCCTTACCTTTCAATACTGCCACATTTGTTGAGGTAAAAATTGTTTATACCGACAAATAGTTATTTTATTTATTTTAGTTTTCATCCCAAGAATCTTCATTACTGTAATAGATATTACAAAGTATAAACTTTAACAATTTATCTATTTTTTTGTTGTTGTTTTTTAGATAATATCGTATCTTCGTATTTGTCTTGCTAAAAGCTCTAACATCACAGCTCAAATAGATTCATTAGAACATCCTTGTGAATTTACGCCACTGATAGGTCGTTATTTAGAGAAGTTGTATAAAGAAAATCCTGACAGCTTGTATCATTATGTTGATATTGTAGTGCTTTTTGGACAAGCTACTGGAGGTAAATCATTAACCATTTATTATTGAAAAAGACTATACTACAATTTGATTTTACTATGTTTATTTTTTTTTAAATGTTAATGTTATAAAATTGATATTTGTTAAACAAAATAAAAAATAGAGAAAACAAAAAGCAACTTTTCGTCATAATAGTTAAAGATCAAAATGTAATAGATTATTCATTCATTATTGTTGTATATATCTCAACAAATATTTTTAGATGAAGTGGCTTTACATGCTCTGCTTGAACTAGTCGGAACTATTCCAAATTACGTCGTTGAACGGTATGCTAAAGAGCAAACATGGATTCAGGCATTATTATCATCTACAAAAGAATACGTTAGAGATCTTGCAGCAAAAATTTATGCAGTTTTTATTGCTTATGTTCCCACCAATGAGTTTGAAAATCATATTTCGAAAATGCTTAAAACATCAAAAGATAAAGTTATAGAGAATCAGCAAGGAGCTATATTAGCTTTAACATACTCAATGGAAAAAAAATTAATATTGCGCAGAAATGAAGATAAAAATTCCTTAATTAATTGGAACACGTACATTGATGCAGTAAAAGTGATTTGTAAGTTTTAATAAAGTAATATTACATTATATATTATATTATATTTTGTCATTTTGTATAAATTTTTTATTTGATTATTAGGCGAATTTCTTAACGTAAATAACCCAATTTTATTATCGGCTGCAATTAACGGTATCGGAGTGATTGGTAAATGTTTTGCTCTGCCCTTGCCATCTGAAGCCGAAAAGAATACTAGCAAGAAAAGCATTACAGAAAAATTATTCTCTATTTTTACAAACTCAAAATCTAATACAAAGGTTAGTAGCTATTATATTCGCGAAGATATTAAAGTTACTCTTAACAAAAATTGTATAAAAATTGTGAGTATTTTAGGTGAAAGAAAAAGTTGCGCTGACTTTAGGTTACATTTGTGTTGGAGAAGAATTTCCTCACACTAAAATGATTATAGAAAAGTTTATAGAAACAGCTGCTGATGTAAGTTTTCTGCCGAATCGTTTAGCGTTACAATTATAATTTTTGTTATAATTTATATTTTTTTGATAGACAAAAGACATCAATATACATTTATCAATTGGAGAAGCTTTAGTGTGTTGCGTGCAAGGTCCAGCTTCACCCGAGGCAAGAGATGCTTGGAAAGTACTTCCTTCTGAACATAATGTTCCATACACAAAAGAAAGTAATGATTTACTCATTTTTGTCGTTGAAAAATTACTTTCCATCGCTGGTAAATCACATCCTAATTCACGACAGGTAATGATTACAAGAGTATAAATTAATAATTTTTATTACCGACTCACCTGTATAAGCTACTTTATTGATATAAAATTGTTTTAACCACAAATTTTATATTCTAACTATTTAAAAAATTTTTAATTTTGATATTAAATTATAAAAAATTGAATAAAACACAATTATAATATAATTTTAATAAGTGGCTTTCCAATTAAGTCGGAAATAAAACATTATATGCACCTTTGGCAGTAAACCCATCTGCGGGAATAATCTACAACTTTACTCCCTTGGTGCATAAAACACTATTACTTATAATGATTCTAACAAATCGGTTATCTTAGGCTGTTTGTACGTGGTTGCTAACTATTTTAAAGTATAATTCGAAGCGGCAATGTATTCTTGAAAAATTGTCAGCCATACAGCAGGTCTTTATGGATTTCTTATGTGAAAATAGTGATCTTGTGCAAGATATCGCTTCAAAAGGCTTATATTTGATTTACACCAGCTGCGCGGAAAAAGATAAACCAGAGCTAGTCACAGCTGTCACAAATCAGTTATTATACGGAAGAAGGAAAGTAGCTAATAATGAAGAAAGTGAATCAGGAAAAAGTTTAAGCGGGTAATTATGAATATTTATGGATAATTGTTTTTGTTTCTTTTTACAAAAGATCTAGTATAATAACTCGTAATAATGAGTACACTATTTTTTTATATGTGTGAGTAGAGGAAACCTGGCAACCTATAAAGAAATATGCTCATTGGCTTCTGATTTAAACAAACCGGAGTTAACTTATCGTTTTCTTCATTTGGCCAACCACAACGCTCTTTGGACATCTAAAAGAGGTGCTGTTTTGGGCTTTTCTCAAATTTCCACCTTAGTCGATGATGATCTTTCGGGTCAATTGCCGAAAATTATACCAAAAATGTATAGATATCAATTCGATCCGACACCAAAAGTTCAGCAAAGTTTCGTGAGCATTTGGCGGGCTCTTGTGCCTTCTACAGCAAAAGCTGTAAGTCATAATTTTCTTTAACTTATTAACTTAACACTTTTTAAAGTTTTTTTTTTTATTTTTAGTTTTAAAAAGTATTCTCATCTTGGCAATTATTAAAAATTATTTCATTCTTGTTTTTTCAATATGCAGCTTGAACAACATCAAAAAGAGATATTAGAAGACATCACGCAAAACTTAACTCACGGACAATTTCGTGTTCGAATCAGTAGCTGCCTAGCTTTAGCCGATCTCTTAAAATCGTCAAACGTATCTATAAATTACGTGGAAAGTGCCCCGGGACTGTGGAAGCAGTTGTTCAGGGTAATGGATGATATCCACGAAGGTACAAGACAGGAGGCAACAAACACGGCTAAAGTATTAAGTCGAGTAAGAAAATTTTAAAGCAATGCTTTCTTAAAAATGTTTCATATTTAACTTTTTAAGGAATTATTTTGGGTTTAGATGTGCATTCGTCAATGTGATCCATCTAATGGCAAGTCCAGTGAAGAAGTTTTGCAAGCGATATTACCAGTTTTGTTGAACGATGGAATTGTTTCCACGGTACCTACAATTAAAATGATAGCGCTGCAAACTGTCTCGCAACTTGTCTCGTCTGCTGGAAATTTATTAAAGCCTTCGCTTCCCATCTTGATTCCCGCTCTTTTAAATTCGATCGGCGAACTCGAAAACGAAAAATTGTTATATATTCGTACTGCAACTGCCAATTCATCAGAGATGCAGGAAATGGTGGACAATGCGACTGCTCAAACAACTAAAAATCATTTTTCTACAGATACTATGACAAAGGTAAAAATAAAAAATAATTGATCTTTTTTTTAAAAAAATTTGCAGAATAAATATTAAATATTTTACAAATAACTACAGTGCATACAATACATCGATGGGCCTATTTTAAAAGACTTGATGCCGAAAGTTATTGAACTTATTAAGTCAAGTTTGAAATTGGGAACAAAACTTGCCTGCTCAAATTTTCTTATTAAGCTTAGTGGACACATGAAGCATGAATTGCAGCCATATGCCGGTATAATTACTTTTTTGACAAAATAAAACTTTAAATATGGATATAACGAAATTTTCTTAATAATTTTATATTCTTTAGGTAAAATACTGGCAGCTCTTATTAATGGTTTAACGGATCGAAATGCTGGAATAAAAAAGAATAATGCAGTGACAATCGGTCATATCGTAGGATGCGCTAAAGAATCTAGTCTAGATAAGTTGTTTAATATGTTAAATACTTGGTATATGGAACGCGAAGGTAAATAAAATTCATTTTAAGTTCAAAGCTTCTCATCTACTTAATATTAAATAAATTATGAAATCATTGTTTAGATGACTCAATACGCCTAGCGATCGGCCAAACCTTGCAGTCTATTAACAACCATAACCAGGATATTTTAAAGAAGTACTCTAACATCGTAATGCCGCTCACGTTCTTCGCTATGCATGCCGAGAAGATCGTTGATGAGAACGAGAAGACCGTGGAACTCTGGACAGAACTTTGGTCGGAGATAACTCCGGGCACGGAAGCCGGAATCCGACAGAATCTCGCTGTTATTGCAAGTACCCTCAACACTGCTCTGGAGTCAGCTTCATGGACGACCAAAGCTCAGGCGGCCAACGCAGTGTCCACCGTGGCGACAAAGTTAGGCCCGACCATCGACGAGGAAGCGAGAAATTCACTATTGAATATATTGGTTAATGGGCTGCAGGGTAGAACTTGGAATGGCAAGGAAAGGCTACTTAATGCCCTTTCTACGCTAGCATGTAACAGCAAGTAAGATATTGACTTTAAAATATGAGAGATTTATTCGAATTTAATTAGCATCTTATATATTTCAATTACTGTTGTTTCACTTGCAGAGAGGCTTTAAAAAATGATCCAAAGTTAAAGGAAGTTATTATAGAGGCTTTATACAAAGAGAGTAAAAAAGAGGGAATTGAATACCGTCGCCATGCTCTAAAAGCTTTTACCGAAGTTTTACACGAATTGGATGAAGATCGATTCACACAAGTTTACGGCATTGCACAAGAGGTTTTACCTAAGGTAAGAATTTATATTTTTTTATTAATATTATAACGTCTTAATATGATGTTTTCTTTTCTTAAGTTAACTAAAAAGAATGAAGATGATGATGAAGATTCGGCAGAAGATAATAAAAAAAAGCGAGAAGACAAGATAAAACTGCAGGAAACAATCTATGAAGGTCTTGGTAAAGCATGGCCAACTTGTAAAGAAACTCAAGGTAAATTTTGTTAAATTCTCTTTTCAAAATTTATATACACGAATAAAATAAAAACATAAAATATTTTAGACCAATATTGTGTGCAATTTGTAACACATTGTTTTGAAACACTACCAACAAGTACTAGACCTGTACAAGTTTCAATACTAACAACACTTAGCCGTTACGTCGACAAACTGGTTTTGTTGAAAACTGATTATAATCAAACTTCAGAAAAGGATAAGGAAATGTTGGATTCAATTTGCGGAACACTTCTTAAAATTTTGCGATATGCCATAGGTAAAAAATTATAATTATTTTATATGATACGAAATAGATAAAGTATTATAATTATTTTATGGCATGGCATGGGATAAATCCACGCTTATTTCACGCTAATCCTATGTAGTCCATTATTGCACCGAACTTATAGCTCTCGTTACTGGGCTAACTGCACGCTATAAAAATGAACTGCTTATAACACGGATAGGCGTGAGTGGATTTATGCTAGACAGTGCTACAAAATACTGTACTATACTCGTGTCATAAGTCGTACTTCGTGGCAGGACGTTTAGCTAATACACGTTATGCCATAGAGTGCCACTTGTATCATAATATACAATTAAATTTGTCAGAATACTTATTTTTAATTATCTTATAAAAATTGTTTCTTTCTTTTAGGTATCGCAAAATATACTAGAATAAGAAAAGAAGCTTTAAATATTGTGATATCATTATCAAGAAAATTCAAAGATACACAAAATAATAAACAACTGAATTTTATAACTGCTTTGATGAAGGATATGTTGACTGAATTGACGAAAGATAATCAACCAGAAATTCGATCTAGAGTTGTTGATATAAAGGATATGCTTAAATTGTAAATGATATTTGCATGAGAGTATCATTCACATGATAAAGTGTGATTTGGCCAGTGGTCAGATGTTTACCTCTTGCATTTTTGTAATACTTTTCAACCATGTCAAAAGATATTTATTTTATTTTATTTTGCAATGCTAATTTTATTTTCATTTTCATGTCATAGTTGAAAATTGTTCACTCAATAGAAGCAATATATCTTTAATCGATAAAATGTCGATATATCTTCTTAATATATCATGCATAATAAATAGCATAATATGCATCATTAATTTGCAATCATGTGTCTGAATTTTACTCTTGTACATTTTATTTACGAGGTTTATTCGATTTTTTTGTCGGGGGTCTTTAATTAAATTACAAGGGCGTAATGTCGATACAATTGATTCGTTTTGTTACTTGTCTAGGGAAATAGTAGCTTAAAATGAATTATTTATACTACATTGTAACTAAATAAAAATGTTCAATTATAAGTTTAAATTATTATTTCTACCTAATTTTAATTAAAATAAGGAACAGTAAAATTTTTTTTTAAGTTTACAAAAACATTTATTAAAAATTTAATTAGCTTATCCATTAAACTTAATTTACAATTTTATTTACTCGTATCTAATTTTTTAAGCAATATCGTCGCTCCTTTAGTTTTCTTTGATTTAAGACTTTTAATTTTACACAACTTCGATTTCAATTCAGAAACTGTTTTTTCTGATTCATTTTCTAAAAGTAATACTAACAAGAAGCACCCTCGATTATAATCAACCCAATTTTCAAGCACTTCAGTGTTTAAATGTTCAACAAGTACTTCACCAAACGTTAATTCATTTTCTTCAGTTCGTTTCTTGTCCATTTGAATAATTTTCTTCAGAATCATGTGTAGACCAGGTTCTTCAATGGCTTTAAAACTTTCTTTATCTTTTTGTAATAACAAATTAATATCTGTAATAAATTTAGCGATAGCAGTAAAAGCTGGCATTGGCTTAGTTCCATGACTGGCTTTTAAAATTGCTAGAGTGGCAATTTGTAAAGGCCCAGGCGTTAACCACATTTTTACATCAGTTGTTACACTGGCAAGAAGATTATCAATTACATTATCTAAAAGTTCTTTCTCTCGAATATCTGCTGGCTTTTTACTTGTTTCATTACCATCCCCTTCTTTTAAATACTCCACTAATGCAGGGTGGAAGTAGTGTGTGTCTCTTCGTGCAACAATGTACAAAATAACTCGTCTTCCATATTCATTCAAAACGATGTCATTTAAATTGTTAAGAACTTCCTGAAGCAAAATTTTTTTCAAAAGGACAGTGTCATCAACACAATCTAAAAGACCTAATATCATTAAATGCCCATGCTCAGATGTCAAAATACTTTTGACATGCTCTTTAAGAGTTTTCATTATGAGCTTCCTATCTTTATTTGTTCCATGCCAAATACATAAATTGGCAACCTTTGCTCCATCTTTAGTTTGTGATAATTCTGCGATTAAAGGCCTAACTAATGCCATTATTTCATTTTTATCTTCTTTAGAGCAGTTCAACAAAAATTCATAAAGTACAGTATGAACAAGTGTTGCATTAATTAAATTTTTGTTTAATATTCTAGTTAAATTAGATTTAACTGCTGATAATGTGGCCGATTTCATATCTCCAGAGTTTTTATAAACATCTATTAATGTTTTGACATTAGGGTCTTTAGAATTTTTATATATATCACCATAAAATTCTTGTTTGAAAGAAATTTTCTCAGCTTCAGAAGCAATTTCAACATAAATTTTTTCAAAGAGTGGAGCAGATATTACACTGGTTAATAACTTAACAACATGGCCATTACACACTGATAAAACAATTTTTTTAACATGTGTATCTCCTCTTTTTAATAATGTCCTGACCACATTTTTAGCATATTTTGAAAAAAACATTTCACGGAGATTAGGTCTTAGTTCTTCCACTATTGCTAACCTAATGTCATCGTTACAATATTTTATTTGCCACTGGATTACTCTAGACAAATCATGAGCAAATATCATTTTTGCATACTGATTTTGAATTAAATCATGCAATTTTTTCGTTAATTTTTCCTGCATATCAGGAGACAAATTTAATCTTCGAAGTTTCTCCCCAATTTGTTTTGCTTGCTTTGCTACTTCATAAGCATCTTCAAATTTTCTAGCTCTTCGTTTTTCTCTTAATTCTTTTTGCTCTTTTTTGTACTCTAACCAATTAGGCTTTTCACCTGTCGTATCTTTTTCATTTTCACCTTTTTTACTGTATTTTATCTTATCCATATTTGGTTTTCCTTTAGAAAAATTAGGATTCTTCACCCTTTTAATTTTATTTGGTACCTCACTCTGATTACCATTTTCATTCTGTTTTACCTTATCTTTATTTGGTGTAGCTTTCTCATTCTGTTTTGCCTTCTCTTTGTTTATCTTTCCCTTAGAAATTTTTTGATTTTTTGTTTTCTTGGCTGGGCCTCTTTTATTTTTTGGTCCTGATTTTTCAAACTTTGATCCCTTGCCTTTTTTCCCCTTGTTTGAAAAATTTGCAGATTTTTTAAATTTTTTCTTCGAAGGTGCATCAGAAGAATCATTTCTTCCTCTTTTCACCTTCATTTTTAATCAGTTTATCTAAAAAATAAATACATTGATTTTATTATTCTCTACAAGCTGTGTTGTATCTTCTATTTTCCTAATATAAGTACGTATGTAGTAAATTTATTTTATAGAATGAATAAAAGACTTTATAATTAATATTTTTTAATAAATAAAATAATTTAGATATATTGAATGTAATAATAAAGAATCAAAAATACAATTAAAAATCTGCTTTTTCAGAATGTTTCCAATATAACCTTACTGTACTAAACATTACTCAATATTATATTCAACATTTCTAAAAATAAAAATATATTCATAATTACCTTAAGCTATCAGAAACAATTACTTTTTTTCTATTAGATTTATAATGATAAATCTATTTTATGAATATATGTTCACTTTTATAAACATAATAACACTTTCCATACCACGCGTGAACACGAGACGAAAAAATATACAATTGAAATTGTAGGTTATGTTGTCACATGGCAAAACGACGAACTTTACTCTGATTGGTTGCAATCCACCACGTGCGTTGTAATAAGTCCAGTTTCGAATGAGCCTCTCGCAACAGTAGCGTACCAAGTAAACGGAGCATACGGAGCAGGGTAGCTTTGAAAAAGGATCGATTAAAAAAAGTGAAAAATTTTTAATTTAAAGTTTTCTCCTATTCTTTATATGGTAAATTTACACCGTCGTTACAGCCGAACTTTTGCACATGAATTCGTTGCTAAATGCAAAATTTATCTTTATAACGGTTGCGCATCTAAAAGTATAAACGTAAGTACTATATTTAGATCTATCCCACGTTTCTGAAGATAAAGAAGATAAACTAGTGAAAAAATATAATATTATACTGGTTTTTGTACATACCTGTTTATATTGGATTCTACTGGTTTCCTTCAACAAGGTTGGTACACAACTGTTGAATTTTTTTGATGCCCTAGGTCGATTCATATAAAATTCTGGAGATCGATTCGCTTAATATAAAAATTCTCATATTTTTGCAGTTATGCGTAATGATAATTCAAATCTGTCGAAGAAAATCAGACAAAAGTATCTACTTGTCAGAAACAATAAACTAAACATTCGTATTTAAAAAAAAAAATTGATTGAGCGCAAAAATGAAACCATAACATATAAATAAATGAACTTTCCGAAGATTTGTTCTTTTACCGAACTGATTTTATAAATAAAAGGTTTTAAACTATCATATTAAATTTTTTTTTATAAAAAAAACTTATATACTTACACATATTATGTATAGGAAATGATATTTCCACTTATTTTTTTTAATTAACTGTATAAAAAATACAAAGCAATGTGAAACCTCATCAAGTAGATATCCACAGAAAATTATACGAGAATTAAAAAATTATGTCGTGAATATCAATCAAATCAGATGGGAACAATTTTTGTCTAAAGATTATATATTTTATAAGAAGCTGAAAAATATTGTTTTTCAGAAAACTTCGATTGACTATGTTAAAAAAACTTATTGACAGAAAAATATTAGTATCATTATTAACATTATATCGACATTCTAACAGGAATAATTTTTTTAACAAAGTCAAATGTAACTTTTCTGAAAAACGGAATCGGCCAGTTTCTTGTAAAACATGTGCAATTTGTACAAAAAATTTTTCCTAACTAATCTAATTAATTAATGTTTACGATATCATTTTTAGATTCTCGTTTAATATTACGTACAGATTTATACTTTACCCTTTCACTAATTAAAGTATATAACATTAAAGTATATAACTAAAATAACAAATGAACATATTTCGAATGAAATATATATATATTTACTCATAAGTTTATTTTTATTATTGTTTTTTTAGAAACATAACCAATGCAATATTTTAAAATTTTGAACAATTAATATCTCAATTTTAAAAATCCAAAAATGAATCAGGCTCTATAGCCATTTTCAACATTGAAATGTAAGTTTTGAAAAAGGTATTTAATTTTTACAATATTTTTCTATTTTTATAAACGGAATGCTTTTTGTTTATTTTTAGGTTACTTATACTTTGCTTGATTTCATCATGACTTTCACGCTTCCACAAATCCTACATTTGAATAAAATTACAAAAAACTACAATTATAGGTGTTTAAATTGAGCACTATGAAATCACTCATTTAACAAGATATTTTTAATATTCTGCAAGGTATCAAAACAATTTTAATATTTAATTACGTTTTAATATCATAAATCTATTAAAATAATTAGTTAAGCCCTACAATAGTGAATAGTAGCTTTGTAATTAATCAATGATAAATGCAACTATCAATTTTGTGTGTGATCCATTTAAATCTCACAGGTAACTCACGCCAACCAATATACTCACCACTAAAAGCCCATCAAAATAATTCCATCATTCGGAAGACCAACGAATTACCCACCTCTACCTCCGCACTACCTAAAATCCTCTGAAAAACGACGAGAACCAACAACGAGTACCAGCTGTAGGTGTCACTGTCCCTGCCCCAAAGTATCAAAACCCACCTCACAGACTTGCAATTGTCATCGATCTGCATCTCGCGAAGGAAACCAAGGCCACTACCTTTCTGAAAATCTCTCCCGCAATAATGATTTAAACATAACGATTTACGAGGACAGCAATTGTAACAGGCATCGCTCGAGTCAAGATCGAGCCCCCTCTTGTACATTTAGAAGCAGGGATCGCGAAGCTGATCGGATTGTTAAGTCATGTGGTCACTGCCAATCGAGAGCGAATTCGATAAATGGTTATGGAGAACATAGACAGGGGTGCGGTGCACGAAAGGATTTCGGTTGTCGAACTATTTACGAGAGCAACGATTGTCACAGGCATCGTTCGAGCCAAGATCGAGCCCAATCTTGTAGATTTAGAAGCAGGGATGGTGAAGCTGATCGGATTGTTAAGTCATGTGATCGCTGCCAATCGAGAGCGAACTCGATAAATGGTTGCGGAGAACGTAGGCAGGAGTGCGGAGCGCGAAAGGATTTCGGTTGTTGTGGAAGGAAGGATTACTGTAAAAATGATGGGTATCAGGCGAGATGTCACTTGAATTCCAGGTAATGGCAGATTGCGAAAATTTGTAATGTATTTTTGTTTGAGAGTAGATTCATCCGAAAATAAATCGGTTAGAGATCATTTCTGATAAATCCTTTGTAAACGGTCAATTTAATTTAAATTGTAGACTAGCTCTATATGCAATATTTTAAACTATAAAAATGAATTTACAGCAAAATTTAACCACGTGATATCCTGCTCCAAACTCAAACTCGCTTCAATCTTAAAAACCCATATACAAAAAAGCACTCGTTAACCATCACCAAAATCCCCTCTATACAAACAGAAATCAACAATCGCAAACTCCCGAGGCATGCCGGGGTAGCTCCAGCCACCAAAACCAGTGCCTCAACAATCGGCAACAGCAATCCGAAACCGGCCGTCGAGCCTTTTCTAGCCAAGAAGCCCGAATCTCCACGTCATGTCGTCATCGATGCGAGCAGCCTCGAGCTTCGACTGCAGCTGGATTATGCGATGGTTACCATCAGAGGAGCGAGTACAAGCCGGGAGCTTGCGCGGCTCGTGAGTTTGGTGGCGCGGCGGGCTGCAAATGCGGCAGGTACGGGATATCGACTGGGATGGATTGGGCTTATTGATTTTTGTGAAATGATTTTGATTGATTAAGGTGGTTGCTGATTGATGTGGTTTTAGAGTTTGAAAGTTTTGCTGGTGGAGTATGTAAATTTTTGGCAACTTCATTTTATGTTTGTGAATAGTCTTGACAAAGTAGGAAACTACAAATCGTTTTTACTATTTAGATTTTAAAATATATTCAGTGAAAGCGCTCTTTTTGAATCTTTTTATTTTGTGATATATCTATACAGAATGGAATAGATTTCACATGAAATCTGATAAAATTCGATATAGAATTCTAGCGCTTCTGGCTGGATTATTACTATTGAACTTTTAATTTTATATTATTTATAAATTATATTTATATTATCTATTGTTTAAAAATTTCTAAAATATTTAAAAGTATACTTATAAGTATTTTAAAATTAACTAAATTCTTCTGATTTAATTTCAACATTTTAATGATGCTCGAAGTGATAACATTATCGAAAAAAATAATTATTAAATATTGATTATCATAGCTCGGTTTACAACATCGTCAAAGTAAAAAATTAATCTTTTCTTAATCCCATTATTCAAGTAACTCCAAAATACGCATAATTCGCTATCAAAAATCAAAAATAATTTTGTTTACATCTTTAATCAACGAAATTCTTTACATATTTAACAGGTAAGACGGAAACACCATCACATACACTATCACACCCCATTGGATTTTATAATTAAAGTACAAACAATAAAAACTGCCTCTTTTTCTGTAATATAGTTTATTATTATAGTCTATTTTTTATTAATGTATCACAGGGTGTCACTTTTGCTTGGCAACTTTTAAAATATTTAAAATTTAATTAAAATTAACTTTAATTTCATTTAATTGATTTTGAAATTTTCTTCAGCTGTCTCATCATTCTAATAGTTTTCTTAGTATTTAAAAAATTTCAAACAAACTTTATTTTTAGATGCTTCGAAATATTGACCTGAAATTTTGCAGAGAGGTAGAGTGTACTATTACGAAGAAAAACTATGTCTTGATTTTGTTTATAGAACAAAGATTTTCTAATAGTAAGAAAACTAATTAAACTACATAGTCGGTAAAAGAAGGACTAATGGATCTCGTTAAAATAGATTTATAAATAAAGATTATGTTGTCTTAGGAACTGAAAAAAATTCAGAAAATAAAATCAACTGAAAGATAATTTTAATTTCAGGGCAAAGTTTCACATATACTATTAGGGTTACATTTACACTAATTACATTAATTATCTAGTCAACTATTTCACCAAAATTTTGCTAGCGAAAAGTATAACGTATTACAAAACTATTATTTGTATACCAATATTTTAAAACCGACAAAATATCCTGAAATTATGAAAACATATTGAATTCTAACAAAAATATAATTCACGTAAAAATCTTTTAATTAATTTTTAAAAACGTTGCTCTTTGTATTTACTATGAAAAATTTTATATACAAATGAATCTTGAGATAATAAATTTTTTGTGTAATATAATTTGCATTGCAACTTTGTAGTTAAGTTTTACACATTTAATTCTAATTTTGTGTAAATGTGATAGGATTTTTCTATTATTGTTAACTTAGGTGGATTGTAATTTTAAAACTTCACACTTATTTGTCTATAAAAATACAAGTATTAATTATACGTAAAAGAGCATCTCTGATTCTTTTTTAATAGTTTTAAATTGCAGTACTTAAAATAATGTGCTTACAATATACGTTCACGTGTATCGATACTTGTATGTTTCGTTTGAAGTTAAAAGTATGATTTTGCCAACATTCAAACTATTTCCATCCAATAAAACATTGAAAAAAAAAACGAACATTTAACGAAAAAAAAAAAATATATAACCCAGCATTAACACAAGTACATAAGGTAAAACCCCGTTAAATAACTACACATATCAAATGAAGCAGCGACGTCGATTCTCCTCAATAATCTTCAATAAAAAGAAGAAACTCTTCTATACACGCATATTCTTCTTTCACAGGTCGCCGGACACTGGAAATCGACTAGCTCGTTGCTGCAGAGCTAGGAAAGGCCTCGGGGGTGGCTTGGACTGTCGGAGATGCGGCGGAAAGGTTTATCATGCGGAGATGCAGGTTGTACTTGCTTTTTTGTCTCTCCTTTTATTTTAGCGATTCGCGCGCATATAGGGTTCTTTAGTGCTAGACCTATGACTGTTATTGCGTGCTTGGTTTGATTGCAGTGGGTATTGTTTTAGAAATCAATCAATTTACTATTTTTTTTAAGGTCATTCGTTGAACGTAATATTAGAATGTCCATTTTTTAGTAACTTTTTTGAAACTTTTAAGAAGTTGAAGATGTTTATAGTCTTATTAATGTGTTGTTTGGTATCTTATTATTGGGTGAAAAGCAATTAGGATGTTGAATTAATGTTTCGGTGTGTCATTGAATTTTTTAATGTTGCAGTGCGTCTCCGGTTCAGCGTACCACAAAATCTGTTTCAGTTGTTTTTGTTGCCGGAAACCACTAGAACCATTCACTTATCATGAGCACTGCGGTCACGTTTTTTGTAAACGTAAGCAAAAAGCTCATAAATTTAATTTAATTTTGAAATAAAGATATAAAATAGGCAAAATAAGATTAGCGAAACTTTTACTTTTTTAATATTATTTTGTGAAACAGTAATTATTTAATAAGTAGACTCTATTGTTGACCACGAACTATTTTCATTCAAAAAATTTTGCCGCCGTTTCGGACGTGTTACAAAAAACGTCCCTTTTCAAACCTAAATAAACTATTCAAGTTTGATTTGATTTTGCATTAAATTATAAATTTTGAATTTAAAAGTAATTTGAAATAAGTATAATGTATTAAAATTTGATTTTTTGTGACAAATTACTTAGTTTACCAAATGCTGTAACTTTTCTGATCATAGTAAAACAAATAAAAACGATTGTAAAATTACTTTACTTTCTCTTCCTCGCGGTGATCATTAAATTCAATTTTCCAAAATCAAATAAAAATGAATTGATCATAAAATGCTTAGTTTGAATATAAATTTAAAACCAAAATATTTATCAAAAATATTCTTCATCCCTTCCAGAATGTTATATGCGGAACTTCGGACCGCAAGGTTATGGATTTGGTATGGGCGCCGGAGTTTTGCAAACCCCCTTGTAGGGGCTTTATCAACTATGCGAAGCGAATTAAAGTTTTCGCTTTGATGTCGGCGACTGTATTTTTATATTCTCGCCGGCTCGACAGGGCTTTGATATACTCGCTGGTTTAAGATTTACATACTAGCTTTTACACGGATTTTCAGGTATTTCTCAAACCCGGTGCTTTCGTGTATTTTCTGAAAATATACTGTGATTTTTTAATTGAATCTTGTACGAATAAAGTATGAAGATTTGTTGTGTATTTTAGTATTTTAACAGCTCTATGAAATAATTACTTTTTATATTCATGATATTATAAGATATTTAAACGTTCTGTTAAATTAAATTGATGTGTTCAAAAGAAGTTTTGTAGTAATTAAAACAAATTCTTATTTCTTTATCAAAATCAAGTTAACTCACTTGATGAACAAAATATTGATAGCATCATAAAACATTACACAACCATCCCTCCTCAAAACACCCAGTATAGGCATACCCCACTGGGCATCCGCTTGCGTATCTTTATATCAGTTACCCACCCTCTCCGCCCTTCCTCAAAACAATACATTCACCTTGATCCTCTCACAAACCAACCTCCCAAAATCATCAACCCCACCAACCTCTACATTACCCAACAAACCATCTTCCCCACCATAGACAAACCATCACCCGGCATCATCAAAAAACCTCGCGCTCTCCTTTTTTCCACGCGCGCCGGCGAAAAGAACGCCGAGGAATTATTACAGTCAGACGCGTTACCGGCGCGCTCGGAACATCCATTAAAACGCGCGCCGCCGCCGACAAACGCACGCCGGATTTTAACGTTATATATATATATCCGTATAATACGAGGGCGCTGGGAAAGGGTGGCGCAGGTTAGAAAATGGCCGCCGACAATCGAACGGGGGTGCAGGGAAAGAAAAGCGATTTATATTCGCGCTCGCGAGACGGAGAGAGGAGAGCTGGGTGTGGGAGCTGGGTCGGGATGAAGCGATAAAAATTGAGAGGGTATATTAATGGAGGTGATTGCGAGGATATCGGTGTAGGTTCTTAGAGAAGGGTATGTTTATGGTTATTGTTCTATTGTTTGAATTTGAATAAGGAGATTGAGGTTAGGTGTTGGGGGGTTGTAATAAGATAGTCGAGGTTTTGATTGCTGTAAAGTTTTATTTGAGAATGAATAGTGGGGTGTTTTTTGGTTTTCAGTGTGTTTGGGTTATGAGTGATATTTTACAGTGGGATTTGTGAGTTGGAGGTTTTAACAGACGCAGTCTTTTCCTTCGCAATGGCTTTTCGAGCCATTCTTACAGGACATTCTGCAGATAAATGGAAAGCAGACTTGCGACGTGGCTGTAACAGAAACAGATGATGCGTTATTATACTATTAATTTTATTCGTAATTTAACGTTATATAGGTGTAGTTAAAAAAGTAAAAAGAATTTTAAAAGAATAAGATTAATTTCGTTCACAAATATACCTAATTTCGTTGATAAGTACTGAAATCACAAAATTAATGTAATTATAGAAATGAAAATATAATAATTCAACATTACAATAATCAATAAAACTCTTTGAAATGAAATAACTTATGAATAATAATTTTCGAATTATTTATTACCAGCGAAGTCAGATTAAGATGAAATAAGTAATATGAAACGTTAAAATAAATTAGAAAATACTTTACTTTGACCAAGCAATAGAGTCAAAAAAATAATCAACAGATAAAATAGAAACTTCATTTTCGCCTAAGCGAAACAAAATTCTTTTAGTGTTGTCCATGCAAGAGAAACTTTTATTCTAACCGTTTCTCATTTATTGCGATGTATTTATAGTCTCCAGAACAATGAATGTTTTCTTTAATACTTTATGTGGCCGTTAAAGTCCACGTAAGCATAGTCCGCAAATTGAAGGTTCCGATATTGTAAATCGAGAGAATAATAAATTTTATAATGATTATATATTAAAACGATTTGCGTTTAAAAGTTTTATTTGATTTTAATGAACTTTATAATAAAACCTTGATAGAAGGACATTCGTAACAAATAGTCGATTCTTTACGTAATAAAACCGCAAATCTCAAACGAATGTTTCATATCAATAAGCATGCATAAAGAATTAATTTGTCACATTTGCTATTAAAATTTGTTTGATTATTACAATTACATAAAAATTACATAATTTAATGATACTTCCTAGACAAAAAGTAAAAATCTTTTGACAGCAGCCGTGGAAAGTGTATCAATTCTAATTTTTGTCTCAAACTCATCGCAAATTATGTTTCTATAAAAAACTTTCTTTGCTCCACCATAATTCGAAATTTCTGCATTCCTCTGGGTAAATAAAAAAGCAGCGACAAGACCGAAGACCTCAAATAAAAATACACCCCCGCATTTACACTCGTCTGAATATCTAAAACCGCTCGAAAACTCAACCGTAAACAAGCAGCTTCTCGAGCCGCTTTTTTCAGCAACGATAAGAGAAATCCAAAGGCTCAGCCTAGAAAAATGGAGCGACGATAAATACAGGGGATGAATCGAGAAGGAAGAGAGAGAGAAAGCGCGCGTTAGGAAGGCCCCGTTCCTACCGGCTATATAATACCCAGGGAGGACAGAAAAGAAAGAGTAGAGCGCGCGCAAGGGGAAATGAACGCGCAGCGGCGGCCGGAAGCGAAAGAGAGAGAGAGAAGAAAGTGAGAGCGCAGTTGGTTTATTGAGTCTCTCTCTCTCTCTCTCTCTCTTCTCGGGAGAGTTGCAGCAGCAGCGAGAGAGGGGGGCGGGACGTTTATATAGCTTTCAAGCGCAGGAGCTTAATCTAATTTCAAATATAAATCTGCCGGCCGCGCGCTCCCTCGCTTTGTACGAGCTCGGCGAGCGCGCGCGCCCCGCGACTTTTATCGTATGATATACCGGGCTACGAATAATCTCTCTGCCCTTTTCGCGTAATACACTAGAGAGAGAGTGGGGGGATGCTAGGACGAACGAGCTAGAGGAGAGGACGATGGGAAAATGAAGAGGAAGGGTTGAGCGGGGAAGGTTATGACGCGGGTGATGGTAATAATAATGATAACTATTATAATTGGTTAAGGTGGCTGGGATTAAGAGCGAGGGCTTGGTTGTGTTTTTGTTTTTATCGTCACACGGGAATGGTTTTGGATTAGATTGGTTTTTTTTCTGATTTGTGGGGAGTAATGGAGTTGGTTATTGTGGAGTTTGAAAAGCGTGTGTAGAGGCTTGAAAATACACTATTATGTTCTATGTAAAAAGTCCTGTTTTCGTGATCGTTTTTTGGAGTGAGACATGTCGTGCATCTTAACTAAATAATTTTTACCTAAACATGACATTTTAAGTTCAAGCATTACAATTTCTAAATCTTCAGTGCCTGTGGAAATTGCAAATTATATCGTTAGAAAAGGCTGGATTCTATTGGAATATATACCTTGTCCATGCCAGTTTCCCATATTTTAGAATATGGTCTGTACATAAAGGTAGAACGAAATTCAATTGGAATCGGATCGAAAAACCCCTAGATTACTCGATATTCTTAATCAGATTTCGTAGTTTTCTACGTAACATGATATTGTATTTTATTTAATAAGATTTAATTTACGTTTATTTAATGTCTTGATTAATTAACAGTTATTTTACAAGAATACATATTTTATTTTTTTACGTTGTAAAGTTATCATAAAAATTACGTAGGGTGCGAGGCTTAATCATTTTTGATCATATAAAGGAGTTTTAATTTAAAGTAAATATATAAAAAAAAGTATGTTTCTGAACAACAATGTGAAGTTAAATAAGTGAGTGTCACATTTGATGGCAGTTACTTTATATGCAGTGATCATTTGGATCATTCTATTTAAAATATGCGTTAAATTATCGAAAAAGTAAGATAACTCAACTTTTTTAACGTAATTATACTTCATTTAGATAATAGAGAAAAAAACATTTGGTAACTTTAACTGAATTAAAATGCAATTCACATTTTTTAATTAACTTATTACAATCAAAAAAATATAAAATAAGATAAAAAGTATGCCAACAAGTCCTATACTATCTTGTTTTATTAATTAAAAAAAAAAAGATATAATGAGTGTAACGTTTGTGGAATCCGAGATTTTGATGCATTCAATGATTATACCAAACGTTAATGATAATTATACCATAATGAAATGATATTTGCCTACCGAATATCTAAATGAATAGACACATATTTGCGTGCATGTTTGTATTGCAAAATTTTGTGCCTGTCATCACTCTTGAATGTATGCTCCATGTATAAGCTGAATTTTAGCAGGTATTTCAGGCCTAATCTAATTTGAAGCTGATTAGATGTTGGAGTCAATTGAATGATATAAACTGTTCACTGCAACAAAATAATATATTGTAAAATTGAAATTTAATTTTAATAGTAGTCTAAAATTAAAAAATAAGTTTTCTTCTTGTTTATTTATCATAAATGTAGAAAATCAAACATAGATATAAATTAAACTTAAGACTTAGGTCATATCAATTTCTTTTATAGACTTTGAATTTTAATTCTACTCTATAATAAGCCCTATTCTTGAAAATTCTTATATTAACGGAATTCTGTTATATATGACCACATAAATATATAACAAAAAGTAATTAAAAGTAATAACAAAAATGTATATTCAAAAGTAACTCAGAAAACAACACTTTATTTTAATCGCTCTATTATTTGATTTGTGTATTTGCGAGTCATCTATTTTTTAATTACGCATATAAGTTTTGAGTAAATTCTTAATGAAGTATACTTTAATAAGTTCTTACTACACAGATTTCACATTTATCAAGTAAGCAAAAATAATGGCTAACTATACATAAAAAATGCATGTACGTATATACATATCCCAATAATTGCTAAATAACCATAAAATATTCATGTAAATGCATATCAATTATTGCGACTTATAAAAAGTTTACTATATTAGTAGTACATAATCTCTGACCAAATAAAGAGTAAATCATCATCCAATTGATTTTCAGAATGTGAAAATGTTCAAGTAATACAATAAAAATGATTTCAATACTATTCTTTGAATCGGAAACATCATGAGTATACATATTTTAAAGTTTCTATTTTGTCTGTTATTGATGAATCTTCTTTTATTGGTTTCATGTCTTAGCAGGTTTAAAACGTTTAAAGTTTTTAGTTATTCCTTTTCCTTCCAGAAAACTAAATATAATATCTCCCTTAGTTAGTTTCATTAATAAACCATAATATAAAATTGGTTAATTAGACCTAAATCATTCAAATTTTATTTGGTCCTAACTAGATCCTAATTAGGGCTTAACTTGAAACTAAACTATATACGATAATTAAGCAGTCCATATCTGAGTTCTACTTAGGGTCTTCCTATTTTTCTTTTCGATAAAAGAGCATTTCTATTAAATATTCTTATTAAAAATTTTGAATAGTTTACAATAATATATTAATTATATTATTAATATTGAATCTATCATCGGAAGCATCATTGTTTTATATTTTTTGACTCATTGCCTCTTGACTAACCCTTACCCGCTGCTCAAACTTTTAAGCAGCTTGTCATAGCAAATCACTTTTTTTAACGCAAGCCACTCTAAACTATTTCTATTACCATTTGATCATGACAGTGGCGGAATGCTTAACAGTAACAAAGGGTCTAATTGTAAGTATTAGACTTATCCTTGCGTTACATCATATACATCATGTATTGGAGGTGATTTATATTTGTACTTTTACACTGAGAATTACTACATGTGTTTTATTTTTTAAAGATGTCACGTGTTTCCTATATAATATAATAATATTTGTTACATTATTTTTCTCAGTGTACTAAAATTAATACTGTGCTAAATTTTATAACTTATATTAGATAGAAAATTAAATTAAATACGACCTTAAAAAGCCTTCACAAACGTAATCAGTAAACAATTTATTTATTTAATAAATTTCACGTAAAATGTTTTCCAAATTAAATTAAAAGAATCACTAGACTATTAAAAAACATTTTCAACTTTCAATCAGCTAAACAATCTCCAAGATCAAACAGTCCTTCAATAATTAATTAAACGAAAAATAGCATTCGCTTCATAACGAAAAGCTATCCATACCATCAAAGCCTCGACTTACAAAACTCAATCCCGTGAAACCATTCTCCCATCACCAACCAATTAGCGAACTAACCCATACTCCAGCAAAAATTGCAAAATTGCCAAAAGCAAAGCAAAAAGGACCAAGACAATACAAAACTCGCTCGCGCGCCCTGGCATACCGAAAAAACAAATCTTCGCAAAGAAACAGCGCGAATATAGTCGAAGCGGCAGAGAGCGAGCTTGCGCGCAGCCGCAGAAAGAGAGAAGGGCGACAGTGGAATTGAAAAATAGTGCCTAGGGCCACGCGTCGCTCACAGTGACGAGCCGCTAACAGCCAATGTAACGCATGAATTAACGAAATAATTGTTTTCATGTATACCAGCCGCGCGAACAGCTCAAAATTCATAGAGGCGCGGTTTAGCTGTGTGTATACGTCGATTTTGATGAAATGTAACGGACGGCAAATTGGATCGCGCTGGAAGACGTTTCATTAATTTTGAAGTTTAATCAGGGCGGCTGATGTTTGATTTTTACGTTGGGATTAATTAAAAAATCACGTGGGAGGGCTGCCGATGATGCTTTGAAACTTTTAAAATTGTTTGCGCGGCGCGGACGCAAAAGCGTGGCTAATCTGCATCGAACTTCAATAGTCGCGTTCTGAGAATGTTATTTAATAATAAATTCAAAAATTCAAAGGGTATCGAGATAATGCAATTATTATTGAAACTAGCATTACTAGAGATAATAAATTTTCCCTCGCTTCATCATTCCTCCACACTTACTCCAAAATCCATAAGAAAACAAAAAAACAGCACCATCGTAAAACTCCAACGTTCGATATTTCACCTAGTGATCGCGCTAAAATTTAAAAGGCAAAACATCGCTTTGAGCGTCGATCCAAACATCTCGCCATACAATGCTCTTTATTTTCTCACTCCGCTTTACAGCAGCGGCTTTTTTCTCGTCGTCCCTAACACAGCGCTGACAAAAGAAAGCAGGAGCGCGGGGCGTCATGAGAAACTTTTAGCTCTGTAAAATTAATATCTCTCATTTGTCGGCGCGCGCATGTATACCAGGGGACGATCCTTCGGCCGCACCGTAAACGCCCCTAAAACGCTGTCACAACATGCCTCCTGCCAGTGCGCGTGTGGTATAGGTGACACTATAGGTGTGTGCGTATTGATAGGTGCTCATAAATTAGATGCCGGTTCGCAGGTAGCGTTATGGTTTCGACAAGCGTGTTTTTAGCTTCGCAGTTTCTTTTGATTTTTTGTTGGATTTTCTTTCTGTTCTGATGGTGCTGGTGATATTGCTTTGCTAGCATTTGCATAGTTTTGGGGCTTGATTCGATGAGTTATATTCGATAGTGATATATAGGTTATGTTTGATTTGATTTTATGAGGCTGGTTAGCGAGAGTCGAGTGCTCGGTTACGTAAAGTGTGGTTGAACGTCTGGACAAAAAGCATAAAGGCGACGTAATATGTTATTACGAGTTGTATGGATAATACATTTTGCTACTGTATTAAACAAAAAGAACGTAATTAAAACGAATAAACCTTTTTATTTCACGATTACAAATGGCACTTTAACAACGGAATTATGTGTAGTTTATTTAATTATTTAGTTGATTTTCATAATTTGTGGCACAATTTATCCATTTTCATTTAAAGGAATAAGAATTATACTTTTCTAAATTCAAATTATTTTCAAAGCTTTTCATATAAATTAAATTTTGTATCTTACTAATTCTATAAATGTTATTTTTCCATATGCATATAAATCATTTATAAATAAATTATTTTACCCATCAAAGGATGCAAGAGTAAATTTTATAACCAAATAATGAACCCTCTACCTTCCTCGCTCTGCAAAAACATAAATAAAGGATCTAGACCCCCTAAACCGATTAAATCCACTAAAGAGAACATCAAATAAATACATAAACAGAAAGCTTAAGAAAAGAGAAAAAAATTCACAAAACACAAAGTTACAGCTTCCGATCCCCCATAAATAATTCCAAATCCACCGCAGACCTCCGCGCACACCCAAAAAAAAGCCGCTCGCGCCATCGATCAGCCTCCATCCGCTTATACAACCCCTAAAAAATCATTCCTTCAAGAGACTGCCTATACAAAAACGATCCGCTCGCAAAACGGGTTGACTCGCGTAATCGCTTATTATATACGCGGACACCGTTGAAAATCGCCGTGACCAAAGCGGGCAAAAGAGAGACAGAGATAGAGGGATAGGAGCACGCGCCCCTTAAATGCATTGCGCGCAGGGCGCTGCTCTCTTCATTGTTTGAAGCTGTCCCCCCCAGCGGTCACAAATGAGGCTTGTCGAATCGCCAAGTATTTAGCGCAGTCGGATATGCTAAGTACGCGGTGCGGACTGATTTTAAGAGTTGAGGGACGGTGGAGGGTGGACTGGGCGAGGAGATTGAAAAATCGGGGATTTGGAGCGAGGGATTAATGATTTTTCATTGCGGCTTGATTCTTCGAGGTTTTGATGTAGTGTCGTTTTGAGTCTGGGAAATTTATTACTGTAAGCTGTTGGGTGGAAGAGTGTATTGATGATGGTTGGTTTTTTATTTATTTTATATGGCATGGAATAACGAAAATTGTTTAAAATGGGCCTGTATAAGCTGTTAAAGAATTTTGCTAAACTATTAAAGAATCAATAGTTTGGTTG